>JAWQUT010000801.1:2101-25614 GCA_033807755.1 Ellobium chinense
CATCGAAGAGCAGAGGGTACCGTACGGTGACTGTGGTGGTAAGGAGATGAGGGTGGGAAGAAGACCATGTCTCACGTGTGTTTTGCCTACCTCTACCACAGACGTAATACTGGTTGCACAATATTAGACCCACGAAGCCCACATTGCCCCCTCATTATTGGCGGCGTTGTAATCGCGACTACCGACTAGAGTAGCCGACACCGGACAGCTCATTCCGTGCTATCAAAATGCCGGGGTCTGGGACAAGTTCAGTATCGGTGGCGCCCGATGGCGGTGAGTTCAGTTGTTGAGGCGAAGTCCATGCGGGGCCACAAAGCGAAGCGAATCTGCCTTCAGAAGAACCCCTTTTCGGCAGGCAGTAAAATCCACGGAAGGAAAAGACCACACAAACAACATTAATTTAGCATTAGAAGTAAAGAAAAGAAAGTCAAGGAAAAAAACAAACTTCTGTGATTAGGAATAAAGTGCTGTAAAGTGAACGGTAGGCCTAACGGCGATCTCTGCTGAGAAGGACACGTGGGACTTTGAAAGGACATTGAAAGCAAGTCCCAACCTATCAAATGGAAAATGGAAGTTGAGGGAGAAAAAAATCCAGTAAGCCACCCACGCAGGTTCTTTAGTAGAAATTATGCTTTTCTTCTCTCTTGCCTGAACGCACCCAGACAAACCGGCGCCGCGAGGTGAGTAGTACTCACTGTTCACGCCTAGCGGCCAAAAAGCAGTATAAAATAAAGGGGGTTTCGGGGGTGGAGGGGAGAGGTAGCCTACACACTACACAGTGTCTCGTAATTGTTATGATAACTCTTAAGCAAACGGGAAGGACGATCAATTTTTATTCCCGATGAACGGACAGGGTTACAGCATAATATTGCTGCGTAAATGTCAGTGACAAGGTTCTCCATAAATGGGGGAACGGGAAGTTATGATTTCTTCCATCGTTTGAGAGTTTTTAATACACACTGATCACGTAAACTTACAGACTGTCAATAGGACGACCAATATGCCCCAGTTGCAAGCTTACTCCTCTGCTATTTCTATTACCAAGAGCTTTTTTGTTTTCTTTGACAAACATTGAGGAAGAAACAGGTGTAATTAAATGAGGACCAAATAAAAGTAATTGTAAATGGCTTCCTGTTTGCTATGATAATTCAAATGGTAAAAGAGTATTAATTTTCAAATGTCTGGTCTTTAGATACTGTACAAGCAGTTTGTATTTGTACCATCATATTTGCCGCGTGATATGAGGCTCATAGTTTGTGATACGCTTTTCAAGTATAAGCCATAGGAAACACTGTTTACCTCGGTGTACTTGAACCCAACCCTCCCTGCGATGAAGGACCACCTGTGATGTAGGGACAATTTTCTGATTTCCCTTCAGTGTCCCTACATCACAGGTTTTACTGTATATGAATTTTAAATTAAATTTCAAAACATACAATGAAGTTACTTTAGACACACATTTTTGGGTTGTTGTTTTTTAACTCAGCCTCTCACCACTGCTCAGGAGCCCAGTTGCCATAATGTCAGTTGTCAGTTGGCCAGAGCAAGATTTAACTTGTTCAGCATTTTTTATTCTGAGGTTAGAATGAGGAGTGTGAAATTGTGAAATGGTGATGTCTTTACTGACGCAAGAAATGTAAAACTGTAGTGGCGAGTTCATTCCAATATTTACCCTCGATCCCAATTGCCAATTTGGGGACATTTTCGGGATGAAGGGTAAGTTAGCCACGACTGATACCATTTTTAAGGGCCAATTTGGCATTAATAAATGTGCATTGTAGATCTGCCAGTTGTGTCCTGCTGCTTAGTGCTTATCCTCATGAAGTCATTTTCTACTCCGATGAACTGATCTGATCTTGATCTGATCTGAGAAAAAATCAAGGTGAACTGAACTGATCTGAAAATTACACAATTTTCCTAGAACTGAGGTAAACGTGATCTAAGGGCATTTTTCCCATCATGATCTGATCTTGATCTGATCTGGCTTTTTTAGTGAACTTGCCCAACCCTGCTTCCAGGTTCTTACAATAAACCTGTTAGCCGACAACTGGACTAAGTGTGTCTTGTTGATTGTCCACTAGATAATGTTGATATAAGTACGTACACTGTGGTATGTCTCAAACCAGAACATGACTGAGACCATTCCGCCGAAAATACTCATCTGGAAAGATGTCGAAAAGTATCGTATGAAAATATGTGCATGGAGAGGATGGCACCTGACATAAAAACAACCTGACGTTCTTGCCCTGTTCCATACTGCTAAACATACTTGATTTCTCACATCTGAGGTAATTGGAAATGTCTGCGAACAGAAGTTCCGGGCTCTAGAATGCAACCAACCAACCAACCAGCCAACCAGCCAGCCAGCCAACCAACCAACCAACCCAACCAACCAACCAGCCAGCCAGCCAACCACCTATCAGCCAGCCAGCCAGTAAGCAGCCGCCTAGCCAGTCAGCCAGCTAGACGCCAATAAGCCAAAGAGCCAGCTAGCCAGGCAGTCAACCAACCAGCCAGCCAGCCAGCCAGCCAGCCAGCCAGCTGGTCTGCCAACTACTATTACTATTTATTACCACAACCGATATTTCCACGTTTCATGCCCTTACTCCGCGTCCAAATAGCAAGCACTAAAAAGCGCCTAATAGTATGTTAGTAGTCTCTAACTTCGTTTTTCACGATTTCCAGATCTCGTGCACCCATGCGTACTGTCAGTTTACGAGAATACTGAACAGGTAATACTATTGCGCATGACGTTGGTTCCACTACTTTATAACGTGGTTTATTGTGTATTAAAAAACTGTAAATGAATACCTTCTAAAAGCGATCTTGAGGTACACGGAACAAACTTTATTACTGCGAAGTCCATTGAAATCCTCTCACCCCCATGGCGGGCCTTTGACGGGTTGCTGACAATTATGACTGTTTTCAAACTATCGGCTTACCTCTTTAATATCTGGCAAGTGGCACTTGGAAAGGAATTGCGAAGGACTAATCACTCTTAATATATGTCCTTCTATGACATGATTTGCATTCACGATGCAAGTATCAGCGTTTACGATGCTCAAAGGATGAATGCATATCAAAGGAACTCCTCTTGCCCCAGATATGAACGAGCTTTGCTTCTTTCATGAAGTAGTACTGTAGGTGTACCGGTAGAATAATAAAGAGGAAAAATCTACGCAACGACTGCAGCGTTATTAGCAATGCTAGGACCGGCATTTTGTAAGCAGCAGATTACGAATAATGGCTCTTATGATGAAACCCGACATGGATGGATGTTTGCTTTCGGCACGGTGTGTTGTGGCAAACTTTTGTAGATGCTGAATCCACCGGAAAGGCCTTCACATATAGCCCGGAGAAAACTATAGTCTTCTCCGCTAAAATGGCAATTCGCTTTATGGCTCAGTTTACTTACAGGCAACATTTCTCACGTAACGGGAAGAAAGGAGAACTTCATAACCTCGAACTGCAAGTTTTTGAAATTCTCATGTACTCATTGCAGATCTTTACTCTTTTTGTCTCTACATTAAATTCATCTCTTGCACTCCAAACCTCATGACATCAAATTTCTTTAGTCACTGTCCTGAACTTTGACTTCTTGAAAGTTTTGCTATATTTTCTTAATCGAAATTGAATACAAAAAATCGTCACAGTCACAGGCAGTTTGTTTATCTCATTTAGATGGATTCTTTAGGAAAGACCAAAACAAAACAGAACAAAACAGAAAAAAAAATGTGTTTGACAACGCAAGAAAATAATGCAAATCTCATGCTTTGGTGATAGTTCTTCATCAATGCCCTTGTGACTTACTTTGTGACATCTGATGGATGTATTCTGCTGCAGCAAGCACAAAAGTAGCCCAGTTTGTAACTTGCCAATCTCTGAGATAGGCCATTCTTAGATAGGCAATCTGTCTATGACAGTGATGAAATAAAAATTCTTAAATCGCATCCTTCGGTTAATTGCAATTTGTTTGCGTGATTTCGTGAAGCCGCAGTTAAGAGAAGTTGACGTTATTTTATAGTCGAAGAACTCAGTGCAAAAGGTGTCCAAGTACAGGTTGGGATTCTTAACCCTTTGAACTTGGAAGATTGATATTTTGGCCTGACTTTCACTAAGTATGTACTTCAAGTGACCGAGAAATCGGGCTTTATTTCCTTGGCTTTGTGAGGAGCCCAGAGGAACAGGCATTTACTGTACATAGTAGGGGCTAAAGATTTCAAGAGTTAAATGCTGTCAGTGAAGATCAGTTTTTTTTGCATCGACAGGAGTAGATTGACAACGTGTGCTGTATGCATAAGACATCCTTCATCAACTCAAGCTCTATAGTCCACGACAAAAATGTTTTGCATAGATTTACAGAATGTAACTAAGCAAGCCCTTGCTCATGAATATCTTAAGTGGGTAACGTTTAAAAAGATTCCAGTCATGCACTTAAGCACTTTTTGCACTGCGCCCTTTGATTCATCCTTAAAGATAAAATCCCAAGTTGACAGACATCCGGTTTGAATGCCAGTGAAAAGATTATGCGCGCATTATTGCAAACTTTTAATTCGCTCATGTTTTTGAGATATCGGTCAAGTTAGTTTTGTCGAAGGAAAAGAAAGATTGACAGACAAACAGATTCTCCATTGGGAAGAGATGAGGAGAAGAGAGATTGACAGACTGATTGGACATTCTATGAGGAAGAGATCAGGAGAAGAGAGATTGATAGACTGATTGGACATTCTATGAGGAAGAGATCAGGAGAAGAAAGATTGACAGACTGATTGGACATTCTATGAGGAAGAGATCAGGAGAAGAAAGATTGATAGACTGATTGGACATTCTATGAGGAAGAGATCAGGAGAAGAAAGATTGATAGACGGATTGGACATTCTGTGAGGAAGAGATCCGGAGAAGACAGGTTGACCGACGGGATAAACACTCTATAGGGAAGAGATCAGGAAAAACACACGGGTGTTTTGAATAACTAGTTATAGACTAAAGAGATAACGATAATGAGTGTGAAATTATAGTCAAATCCGCTTAATCGCAACTCTCAAGGAACGCTAAAAAAATTGTGAATGAAAAGTGTTGCGATCATCCAGTGATTTGTTTATAGAAATACAGAACTGTGTGATGAGGAAATTGTTGGTATTATCCGGATTGCCATTAAGCGGAGTCGCCAGTGTATCCTAGCCTTTTGTTTCGCATATATCGCTTACGTTTCATATGGTTCAATTCTCAGATTTTAAGAACTACTCAGCAATAGTCTATAGATGGAATGGTTGACCCGTACTTTTCGTAAAGTCATCACAGCTACAGGATGTGAGTGACCTTATTACAAACACAGAACTATGTATAGAAGCAGTCATAAAGTGGATGGCAGTAAACAAACATAAAATGAAAGATAATAAAACAGAAGTTATGATTATTTAAACAGATTCCAAATTGAAAAGTGTAAATGTACCATCAATTTCTATAGATAACCATCAGGTAGTATTGAAGGAAAAAGCAAGGAACCTCGGAGTAATTTTTGACAACACACTGTCTAGGTCTCATCATGTTAAACAATCTGATTAAGAATGCCTACTTTGAACTGAAAAGAATAAGTGGAATTAGACAACATCTTACTGAAAACGCCACAATAAGATTAGTAATATCATCAATATTGTCTCGTTTGGATTATTGCAACTCTCTCCTGGCTGGTGTCTTAGCGGTAAATTAAATAGATTACAGAGAGTCCAAAATAATGCAGCCCGTTTGATCTTTAAGAAGCGTAAATGAGAGCCCAGGGAGCCTCCCTTAAAATTACTTCACTGGTTACCAGTCAGAGCCAGAATTGAGTACAAGATTGCCACTTTTTGTTATAAGACCATAAATGGTAGTTCGCCTGCATACATATCGGACCTGGTAGCTGAGCACAAGCCCACTAGATCATTACGATCTGAAAATGCTTTTTTTCTCCATGTACCAAAAGCAAACATAAAAAAAATTTGGAGAAAGAGCTTTTACGTCCTCAGGACCATTTGTTTGGAATAAACTGCCTAAAAATATTCGTAAAGAAAATCGTCTCAGTACTTTTAAGAAACGTCTCAAAACACATTTGTTCAAACAATGTCTTGGCTGACCATGACAGTCTACGAAACCACTTTTTTTTTTTAATCATCTGTATTGCAGTACATGTGTACAGAGTGTAGTATGCTTGGGTGTGTGAGCTGAATATTATATAATCTTATTTACTTCTCTATGTAAAGCGCTCAGAGCCTGTATCTACAGGGATGAGCGCTATATAAATGCTATGTATTATTATTATTATTATTAAAAATTTAAAGAGTCAAACTTCATGTTATGACAGCCAGACTCTCCCAGGTCAAAACTGTGCATTGTTGGCACCATATTGAGTTATAGTCTGCGAGTTCAGACGAACTGGGTACACTGGTGTTCCTATCACCGCATAAGATTAACTCTTCCTTGTTTTAGAAACATTTGTCCTGCATTGGACATGTGTAAATAACTAAAGAGAACTAGACGAATTTAATGCAATATATATATATACATTTTCGGACATGGTATCAGTGTGGCCAGAGCTGACTGTTTTTCAGGCTGCTGTTCTTCTTCAGAGAAAAGGCAACTGACTTTCACCGCTTTTTTTTTCCAAGCATCGTCCCGAGTACAACAAACAAACAAACAAACAAACAAACAAAACAAGTAAACAAACAAACAAACAAACTAACACAAACCTCCGACAGGAAGCGTGATCTGACTGAGACATCACCTAGACAATAAGATAATTCATTATTATTTCATTGATTGTTTGTGAAAGATTTACCTTCTCAGTGCTATGTACCATCTCCCATTCCTGCTCTCCCCATCACCCTCTCCTCTCCTCCCCCCCCCCCCCCCCCCCCCGCTCTTTCCAAACCAAGATGCAGATCACACTGGTATAATACGCTATCAGAATGTTAGGAACATCACGTATTATGTTACTGATTCCTTCTCTAACCAGCTACGGTTAATATAATACATCTCCCGCCCATTTTGTAGTATCAACTACTTTGTACATCATCGTGATGGGTGGACCGGGGTGACAATTAAAGTCGGTCTCAATTTCTAGTACCGATCTGCAAGCAATGGCCGGGTAGCACACCACCCATTTCTGTAAGGAAGCACAATCGACTTCACTACATTGAAATCTGCTTTATGATAACATTTCTCAGATGAAAGAATACTATACATACTACGTATGCTGGAAACGGCAACCTTTTTCATGCTCCTGTTGAGTTGCAGGTAAGCGGATCCGTCGCTATTGTCCAAGCATTACATGCATTGCGGGTATTAATTTATGCTTGAATTTTAGAACTACGCACATAATTTAAAAAAAAACCAACAAAACTTCAGTAAAACTTATGTTAATAGCTATTTCCTCGAAGTCTCGAAACGCCATCATAGGCTGGAAACCCACATTTAATCACATAGCGACGCGCAGTCAAACACGATTGCCATAGACAAACTGGACAAAAACACTGTTATTTCCGTGGAAACAAGTAATCTGATCTTTTTTAGTGACGTCGCTTATCTTCACTAAATGTCTGTCCGCTTGCCCATCTGTCTGTCTGTCTGTCTGTCTGTCTGTCTGTCTGTCTGTCTGTCTGCCTGCCTCTTTCTGTCTGTCTGCCTGTCTGTCAATGTGTCTCTCTGGTTTCTGGTTATCTGTATCTTTCTGCCCACCTGCCTACTCATCTATCTTGACAGATTAATTAACAACAGATTAATTGCCGCTGTTTTTATCACAACTGTATTCCACGCCACCTATTTCCTTATAGCCAAGAACGCCTTCTAATAAATTAGCCTAACATGAGGTAATTTGCATGATAATGCAATTACCTGACGCATGAAGGGAACGTAAAATAACAATGGAGGGTTAAACATTTTAAGCCTGCCCATGTCACTGCTTCCTCAGTTCGATATTCATACAGTACTTAACAAACCAGTCAAACCCACTCAAATTACTTAAAATTATTTGTCGTAGAGTGCCACGTGTGTTTGGTCCTCGAGTGTATTATAGTAGCAGAGAACGAAAGGATGCGGTCCTCTTAGTCCGTGGGCCGTCCCTCTGAAATTCTGAACATCGGAAGTGTGAGTCTCTAAGCAAGCAAAGATGACTGCAACTGATGCGGAAGGGCTAGAATAGAGTGCGCTGACTTTCGAATGGTATTGCGATATTATATTTATTTATGTCGTTATTTCATTATTTTATTAACATACATATCACCGTTGATTCTTGCAACACCCTACACCGACACAAGACCGTTGATTAAAAAGTTCCACTAACAATCTGAAACCGTATATTGTTAGGCGCCATTATTGTCAAGTATCTACTTCTGAATTCTGTGACAATAAAAAATAATCCAAGTTTCTATACAAGTTTTAAGCTCCGCCCGTTTCCCCTCAAGGATAATGCACAGGAGGAAACAAGCGTCAATTATAAATGCCAATACTACGTAATCATAACAATACAGGTCCCCGATTCTAGCGCGCAGCACGCTTGCGCGGCCAGTGCTAGATTAAAATAAAAGACTACGTACCGGCGTGTAATTCTGTTTAAGGGAAGACACTACCCGTATTCAGAGACTGTAATGCACATGGCTTGGTGTGCAACTTATCTCCATGAGTGCACTGGATTTCTATACATAATTGCACACCAAAGTGCTGAATGGTGCATTCTTCTCCCTCAAGGGTGATGATCTTAGAGCAAGTGTTATTAGCTATGACAACAATTGCTCGACACCAGATTTCACTCACATATCTTAAAAACCTTTATGCGTGATCCTATGAAGGCTTTTCCCGAGTTCCTGTCTACTTTCTTACATTACCGTTCGCAATACATACTTTTCAAAGGAAGAAATAACATCGCATGTATGTAGCTGTCATATTTGGCCCAAATAGATTTCCTGTTGAGAGGGTTGTTAACTATAAAAAGATCACTTTCAGCTCTGAAGGAAATCAGAGAACACCACCGAGTTCCAAAAATTGACGAACTGTTCGGTTCGGAAGCTAATAATAACTGCTAAAATAAACACAATGGAAGTTTGTTCACAGAAAAATTAAGAGGATCTAATGAATCAGTCTGCATTAACATAATTTATGATTTTACGGACTCGTTTGCCTACTTGTAAAAAGGCTGGTAAAATGTGCCTTATTGTTTCTGACTCTTAGTTTACTTCCTTGATAGGCTGGTTCGAGTGTCAGTGATGAATGATCTCCTTGAGCAGCGTCTGGTGACAGGTTGTGTTGACACTGAAAGTGTTAACCGCATTTTACATACTACACACTCTTATACACATTTGTGGAACAGCGTGGCTGAATGGTTAAGGCGTTGGATCAAAGGACTGGAGTTCGATTCCCGAAAACGGTCACGTTGTAAATGCTATGGGAAAACATTTCTTTCGTATTTTCCTCGGTCCACACGTCTGTAAAATGGGTACGTTCCTGTAGGCGGCGAGAGATATTGTTAGAATACTAATGGTCAGTGCCTGCAAATGGCAGCGACACAGTATGCTTCCCATGGAATTGAGAATGTCCTAACGTGAACAGGTCCACTGGGGTAATAATAATGCGAAGCTGTGTAAGCGGGCAGAATAAGAATACCTACACAGCTTTGCGGACAGGAGACAGATGTTTGAAAATCGATTGATATGAACTTCAAAGGACCAGAGGTAACTATTCCTTAAAAGGGAAGTTCCCTTCTCCTGTAAACTTAAATAATTTACTGAAGGCAAAGAAGGAACATTAATCAAAAATACAGAGGGCAAACGTTGCGAATGGTGCACTAGGAGGTTCTGTACCTTTATTCAATCATTTAGATGTAAGTACTGGAAATGGTTTCCTTTGACACCCCTATAAAAAAACAACGGAAACGGCTACCTTGTCATGTATAGAAGCTGCGTTCTCTGAAACGCTAATATATATATACGAGTCCGTATATTTCCTTATTTCCACGGACTAATAAGCCCTAGAATGGGAGATTTCTGTGCCTACTAGTCTAGTTGATGGGGGCGGGAGGAAAATTCTTGTTTAGTAATTCAAATTACAGAAAAGCAATCTTGTCCTCTTCATTATTTGTTTTGAACTTCACAGCAGGTGCCATTATCCCCACTCCCCTTCAAGCATTCCTCTCTCCTCTTCACCCAGTTTCAAACGGTCCTTAGATGTAAACAGCATTGCATTCAAGTTGGAGGATTAGGATTAAACTGGATTTTGAATGTTTAGGGTCAGCTTGGGGCAAACAGGCGCATTAACACAGAGATTGGAATGTCATCTAAGGCGTATATAAGTGGGTACCTGTGAGGATAGTACCCATCACCCCCCCCCCNCCCCCATTCGCGCAGTAAGAAGTCTATGCCCTCCACTGACATTTTTACTCCTATTTTATGATCCTCGTATGAATGACCCTTAAGTACCCATCCATTTTTCTTCCTCACGGTCCTACTAAAGGACTCATTGACAATCTTGAGATAGATGATTGAGGTTCTGAGACGGGTGTTGTATATTTGGTCATAACAAGGAAGGGGGGGGGNGGGGGGGGAGTGGCTTTCGTTTGCTTGTTTGTTCGTTACAGTTAGGGATTTACGTCGCGTTAGCACAATAAAGGTTATATTAAGCCTGTGTTGATTGTGAGATTGAAATAGTGGGGGAAACATCCCCCTTGGGCCGGTATGGTTGAGTCAAATGTCTTGAAAATGACAACGGAATAAGTTGGGTTTCTCCTCATGGCTACTATCATGTATGTATTATAAAAACTGAAATGCATATCATTGTATGACATTGTAAAATATGTTCCCTTCAGGGCGAGTAAAGGCAGATTTTATCTTATAATGTGTATCGTTTATCATCTTATAAATGGGTGCATATTTTCTGCGCCTCTGAAATGTCTTCCTGCTAGTATCAATGGTTCCCTTGATACTCTAAAACTTAAGCAGCGTTTCCTTACTGTACTTGTCCACAAGTCGTATCGTCTTTTCAACAATGTAACAGAACTCGTTGGTAATCCGAGAGTGCTTGAAGAAAATAGTTAAATACTGTTATTCAAATGGTGACCTATAGCTACTTGTGTCCAAACGACCCAACTGAAACGGTAACCGTTCTGGGTTAGTAAATTTCAATTACGTAAAATCCACATTGAGTCTGAAATGAGTTGCTCGGGTTGTTGATGTCAATGATGATAGAGGTAAGACATCAGTGGCACAGGATTATCGGCACTACTAGACTATTTAAAACGAGAACAGTATTCACTGTTTAGCGGCGAGGAGGTCAGGTGTAGAGAATGAACTAAGTTGCCTAGCATTATGTCAGAGGAATGGTAAGAAGAAAAAAGCCGAAGGAATGACACTACCTTGTCCACCATTAAATTGGTCTAAGGGGTTAGAAAGTAAGTCGGAAAAATCGTTCAAGAAGATCCAATAAGATTTCGTTCTTAATCACCTTATACAGAGAATGAAAACATTCGACCCAGAGCCAACTCAGTTCTTGCATGGGCAGACAAGAAAACTTTACTTAATGCCGTTATTTCATGCTGTTTACGTCGTCTGTAGGACAAACACTTGAAAGTTATGGCATAGAGTTCTGCCTTCACTGGCCAAATCTGAATAAGTTCGACGTTCAAGTCAAAGACAACAGAGTGTTTATCACCGCTTGATGTTTATGGTGTGACTTACATATTTCCATTTCCCCTCCTTTGAAGGAGATCTGAATGACTGGAGTGCCAGCTCATAAACGTCATGCGCTTTAAAGTGACAACAATGAGAGCAGCAGCATAAGGAGAAATGTAGAGGCTACATCAGAATGATTACGAATTACCCCATTCCAAACTTCAACTGAAATGCGGAACTGGCTGGTGTATTCTCTATGAAAACATTGGTACTAGATTAAAGCTTCATGGTATTCAAGACTTTTTGCGCTTCGGTAACTTAAAACTGGCAAGAAATTTTGCTGCTAATAAGTAAATGTCAGATGAAGAGAAACTAAATCAACATTCCAAGCTTTCTCACTAAGAGGGGATATTCAAGTTTGTTCGAACATTTCTTAGAATTTCATATACAGACAAAAAATCAGCCATTACTTTCACAAATTTCCTATAAGACTCACAGAAATTATTATTTTGGTGTGTAAAAAGTTTCACTATCTAGCACATCGTTTTTGTCACGGAAAACGGAATTTAGCAGAGAGCGCTTAAACCAGCCCTGACATCCTAGTTGCTCCTGAATGAGATAGGGTTAAATATACGATACCCGATTACAACGCTGACAATAACTGTTTAGATTTATGAGATCATTACGCTGGATTTTTTAATATATAAAAAAAGTCATTTTCTTACTTTGCAGAGATCTTGCTTTGCAACGCCATAAAATAGTATACATTTCATACATAATACATAGAACAAGAAACATAATACACAACGATGTCACAATGAAACATATTTCATTATAGCGATGTTATTGTTAATCACCATACTGCAGCACCGTGATATTTCTTCCCTCCTCTCCCTCCACCCCCCACGCTCGCGAGCACTAATCCCATGTACTCATTTACATCTGATTGTATGAGGATTGGAGGTTAATGTGTTTCCCAAATGGCATAACAACGTAATTGGTCCGACCCGAGAGTTGAATTCACATAGATCGGGGCCTTGAAAGTCTTCAGATTATGAGAACGATTCACAAGCCACACCACCAGGTTACTGTGTAAGAAGGACGGTGCAAACACTGACAAGATGGAGTAGCGTGGCTTAATGGCTACGGTGCCGGACTCAAGATCAAAAGGTCGTGGGGTCAATTCCCGACCACGGTCATGTTGTGTGCCTTGGGGAGAGCATTTCATTCGCACTTTCTTCAGTCCACCCGTCTGTAAAAATGGTTACCTAGATATAGGTATTGAAGATATTGTCAGAATACTGGCTATTAGCGCCCCTAGATGGCAGTGACACTGTAGTTTCCCCAGGGAGTTGAGAAAGGTCTAGAATGATCAAGCCTGCTAAGCTAATAATAGTGTAAAGACGCTTGAGGGGGCATTCGCCTGAAGACGAGACTTAAAAGACGTATAAACCGCATTCATTATTATTATTATGCTTAAGGTTACTCTAAGCAGCGCCCAAGTTACCACAGGAGTGACTAGTTAATGAATAAGTAGAAAGACTCTTATCTTGCAGAAAAAACAAAAACAAGATGACGTCACTTGAATCAGCTGTTAGTTTATCCAGCCTTTGACCAGCTCCACCCATACTATCTCTTCTTACCTCTTTTTTTTTCGTGTCTTTTTCAAAGAGCTCGGTTATTCCCCTTGAGAGATAAGTTGTTACCGCTCTTGTCAGTCTATCTCATTTATTTACCTATTCTTATCTGACTTTGTTTATTTATAGTTGACGAGCTTATTTCCCCAATTACCCTGATATTTCTAGCCCTAGATCTTCCGGGACGCTTGAAGTCAACCTTAGAATCTCTCTCTCTCTCTCTCTCTCTCTCTCTTTCTTTCTCTCTCTCTCTTTCTACCCCAGATTTTCAGGGACGCTTGAAGTATCTCTCCCTCTCTCTCTCTCTCTCTTTTTCTCTTTCTCTCTCTTTGTCTCTCTCTCCTTCCCCCACCTCTCACCACATCGAGGAAGACGTGGTGATGCCAAGAGGAAAAGATGAAGGAATGTACATGGTAGAGGTAGCGAGTGTGCTGAATACTGGATTTCAGTGCCAGTACTCGAGCAGCGTGAAGCGGAGGGCCGGATGATTACTGCTTTAGACTCACGATCTAAAGGTCTTAGGTTCGATTCCCACCATAGTCATGCTGTGAATGCCTCGGGAGAGCATATCTTTTACATTTTTCTCAATCCATCCGTCTGTAAATTGGGTACCCTGCTATAAGCAATGAAAGTTATTGCCAGAAGGCTAGTGATCAGCGCCTGTAAATGGCAGCGGCACTGTATTCTCTCAAAGAGTTGAGAAAGTCACGGAATGATTCTGCACGGGTAATAATAAAATGAAGTCGATAAGCAGGCTTGAACCGGGATACGAGACTTATAAATCATATTACTATTATTTTTAATACTATTATTATTATTTCACTTTCAAAAACTGAATTATTTGATATCGTTGACACTGGTGTTTCGTTGCACTGAAAACATTTAAAATGAAATACAAGAAAAACAAATAATTACCAACCAAATGTCAATCTCAATAGAGACTCTTTTCCTCACCCCACCCCCAGTTGGGCTTATTTAGACCCTTGGCCTTAGTACATAGCTCTGCTTCGTGGAAGTAGTGTGACGTCTCAGTATCGATATAAATTTTGCACGATACCGATGTCGTGAGTAAATATCTGAAAATACCAGACGGAGGCCTCGAATGTGCAAAAAATGGGTCAGGGGCATAACTCACCAGTTGGTGGTTTGCCAGAAAAAAAAAAATGAGTCGTGCACTTGATATCTTGCATTCACAGATCTTTCTCGCCCTGTTTTCTGAAATATGTCAAAATGCCTCTAGGAAAACATTACTTATCATGTTCACTATCTTGATACTAACGTCAGCACTAGTTGCACTGCATGGCGGTCAGAGTGCAGCCTGTACTCGCGTGAGTGAATGGTGAACTTTCTGGGTTTCTTAGGTGTCTTTCACTTTAACAGGTCGTGAACCTTTTGGGGGTTTCATTTACTGTACTTTGGAAGCCTTTCACTTCAACAAATCATCGTCGTTGAAGTTTAAGGTTGTATTCCAAATTCATTATTTTTCCTGCACGGAGCAATAAAATAGCTATTCTGGCCATGCTATCATATTCATTGTCACATCGAAAGCGATGCGTTCGCATGTGATTCTATGGGCACTACACAACTAATACTCCTGACCAGGAACAGTCTTGCGGACACTCGGACAGAAAAGCAGGCAGACGTGTTCAGAAACGGGCAGACAGGCATATTAACAGACAGACGGGTATTGGGAGAAAGTGTCGTTACCATGTTCAACTGAAACACAGTTCAGGCCTTCTTCCAAAGACTTTCCACTTTGAAGGCTGTAATACCGCAAGCTTATTCTCCAACAAACCCTCGTCAGCTGATTATCTAGGCTGCTCTTGGCAAATCTAAACACACCTAAACACATACAAAACCCCTCCTTTCTCTTGCACTTCACATGGGCGAAGCAACGGATAAAAATATGAAGGCAGTATCTGATGAATGGAAGAGGTGTCAGAATATTAGTTTTACAAATCACCAAATCAATTAATTAGTATGAAGCGCGAATAGTTTTGAAGCGGTGTGATTTGGGTTAGCCATTGTTAAGGTCGACATTATAATTTTCACCACTCAGCCATTATTCAACACTGATGCCGTTGACCCAACTCACAACTCAAAACATCATGGCAATGTTAGAATTTTCACCGCCTCCTCCCCCTCCCTTCCCGCTAACAATGCATTTACATCATATTAGTGTTGTTGGCCCAGCTCACGGCTCAGCCATGGCGCTGTTTTAATTTTCCCCGCCCAGCCGCACAACAGTTCATTGTCTGTTCAGTTTGGTGCTGTTGCCCTAGATTACAACCCTACATGTGTCGTAATGGCGCTGTTATGATTTTTACCGCCCGCCGCCACAATGCACTTATGTCATATTGGTGTTGTTGGCCCCCAGATACAGCCCAACCATGGAGCTGTTACGATTTTCACCACCTAGCCACCCACAATAACACTGGAGCTGTTGGCCCAGAACACAACAAAACACAATATGTTATCATGGCGCTGTCATGATGTTTCACTACCCTAGCCCATAACCGGTCATGACACATCCACCCTCACCAACACCCTCACCCACTTAATTCATACTGACTCACCTCCGCCGTGCATCTGTGTAAGGTAGGGAAACCTCCAGACATTGCCGAGGCCGACGGCATAAGAGATCACCATGAAGAAATACTGCAACTTCGAATCCCAGGCGGCCCGGCTCTTCTCCTCGATGCCGTCACCCAGAACGGTCACCACAGCACCATTTTCCACGCCAAAAATATCACCAGCGTCGCCAGAATCACCACCACCGGTCGCCACGCCATTCCTCAGGGGAACAGCTGCAGCAGCGTCACCGTCTTTGTGGAGTTTCTTCATGATCGTGCAGTGACAACGTCAATATTGCCCAAGGCAAAGATAAATCAGTAAAAATATCCGAATATCCTGTAATGTTCACTCCAGATCATGCGATCCGTTGTCCTGATTTTATTGCCAGGCAGGATCCGGATGTACCAAATTTTCAACCGATGGTTCGAGAATATGTTTCTCCACAGAGGTCAGATGGAATGGACGGAGATGAAGAGCCCAATAAGTGCTGATGAACAACAAAAATGAAAATCAGTTGACACCATATACTAACCAGATTTAAAAAACAACAACAACACAGTTGTTTATGGGATCATTATTTATGGGATCTTAAGCACGTTGGAACCATTTATCATGGCCATTGCGGTATATGTAACCCGGCTTTAACGGAGAATATTTCAGTCCCAGTTATCCATTTTTCTCGGCTATTATAACACATGGAATTCGTCATGTAAAAACTCCACTCATACGAGATACCAGTATCATTTATTTTCATAATATGAGTTAGAAATGATGAAAGTCTAAGTCGTCTGTGGTCATTTTGGCACGTTTATTTCGAGAATACTCCAAAGCCCCGTCCTCCTTGTTACGTTTGAACCTGTATATATATGGTGACTACCGTCGTTCGTTAGTAAGGGTCAGGTAACAGGCGGTCTTATTTCGGAGCTGGATATTTAACCTTTAAAACACTCTGGTTCGCAGGTCACTGGGTCTCTAGCTTGGTAAAAAGGAATTTCTCATTAGAAAGCAAGCATGATTTCTCTTTTTCACGGTCGACCACAAAACCCAAGATCAACCCTTACCTGCTTCAGACTAGCCAGCTGGGTTAGCAGTAGCAGCCACAGTGTTTTCTCTACTGTTCATGATATTTTGTCCGTGTTTTACTTTCACCGCTATCCACTCTCACTGCAACTTCCGAGTGGGATAAATATAAGTGGGGGTAAAATCAGTAAAGTGATCATTATCTATCTATTCATACTCATATTTTAAGGGATAATCTATTTTACTGCTTTTGAGTAATGGAACCCTTGCCAAAATATGAAACAGCTTGTCATTCTTAAGAATATACAGGAGAAAGGATATTGTGACTTTCATGTCAGCTTACATTGGTTTTCAGTAGACAAACGCTGTTGTTCTTATTTCCTACAAAACTGCAAAACTGCGTGCATGTTCAAAGATTAGAGCTTACAACAATGGCTCCGTAATACTGTATATATGAATATTAAATGTCAAACCCTGCAACATGCCTTCAAGATATGCACTGTGCACCTTCATTGCCAATCGTCTGTACACTTTCTTTTTCTTTCTAATATCACTACCTCTCTCAAACTGTCATGTCTCTTTCCTTCTATGTTTGTTCCGTCTTCATGTGTGCTGGCCATTCAAGTTACATTTGAGGAAGTTTTGCCGATTCTTCATTTATAGATGCTAGGCTTCCGCACAATTGTTATCTCTAAATGATGACGCAAGTGTGTCAGTAGTCTTGTCCAGTTGGCAAGAGAGCCAGGGTAATGTATACTTTTAAAGATTTGTTAATTTCTTCACCGTCTCTATAGGCAAACGAGGCTAAACCAAGTTTTATAACAATACAACCGGTGCATCCTAACAGCTTTGGACCACAATTTGTCTTAACGATCGGGGCCAAAGTGGAAATTGAACAGGACAGGACTAACCCGATTGAAAACATGGTGAAAGTAGACCGCGGCGAAAGTTGAGGGAGTCAAGCTCATAATTGTCAAAGACAAAGTACACAAACAATGACATAATTGCAAAATAATTAACATATTAACATTTATTTAGCTCTAGTAATAAAGCTAATATTCGCTTTGATTAGATTCTGGAACCGGAAGTGCGAGTATGCGGTATTTAGAAAAAGTGCAAAGCAGGAGAATAACAACAGTCCTTTAAAAAAGTATGAATGTCCTGAAATGTACAGCATGAAACTTAAAGCACTGAATACAAAAGCAATTGCCTATGTTACATATAAAGGAAAAGAAAGCCAGCAAACTTACCTGTGAAGAGAGAGACTTTTAAACCGAACGATATGGTAAAGTTTTATTCAACAGTCACAATTAGGGATTTTGTATACCTTTGAAAATGATACATAAAGCCAACCCTAATGTCAGTCTCCTTCAGCATTAGTTAAGAAAAACTAGAATCACAACGTGGACAGTGTGGTAAACCTTAGTTTAACAGAGACAATCAGGAATTATAGACGCCTTTGAAAACAATAAAGCCAACATTAAAATAAATGCCATATAGCATCAGTTAAGTAAAACTAGAAATTATAAATGAAGCTATGAGGAGACCGGGATGAGGCAACACTAAAATGAACAGTGTGGTAAATCTTAATTCAACAGTCACAGTTAGGAACTAAATACACCTTTGAAAACCATATAGCTAACTCTAACGTCGGTTCCATATAGCGTCAGTTAAGATGAAACTAGAAATTACAAATTAGGCTCCGAGAGATGGAACAATATTAACGTGAACAGTGCTGTAAAATTTGGTTCAATAGTCATAATTAGGATATATATACACATTTGAAAATCATAAAGCCAACCCTAACATCGGTTCCATATAGCGTCAGATAAGATGAAACTTGAAATTATAAATGAGGCTAAGACTAAGAGGGATGGGACAATATTAACGTGAACAGTGTGGTAAAACTTAGTTGAAGAGTCATTATTAAGGATAATATATACCTTCGAAAACGATAAATAACGCCAACTCTGACGTCAGTTCCATGTAGTATCAGTTAAGAAAAACTAGAAATTACGAATGAAACTAGAGGGCAATGCCCTGAACTTATATAGACTAGGGTCCGGTAAAACAATAATGATATAACTTACACTGCGCGGTAAGATACTGTCTTTTCCGTTTATTCGCAACTCGATTGTTCCACATTTAAGAATCAGTTGCATTTGGTCGAAGAGCGTGAATGACCGAGGCTATTTATTTTATGCTCAAAGGAAGCATTCTTTGTCCCTTGAAAAATGTAACGATCAAGCAAACAACTGATAAAGCGGATTGAGCCGGACCGCGATTATGCAACAACGACTGCAGCTGTCACTCTAAACTAATTTCTTAGGTTGCGTTCCATAATATACGCCTACTTACCTCATGAAAATATATACATAAATAATTCGCGGAAAGCGACAATTATCTCGTGGCATTACATTTTGACGTTGCTGTTACATAAGAGAGTCCTCCTGCAGGGGATAATGTTGTTGTAATCTCAGCACACAGGTCAGAAGCTGATAATAGAAGACTTGTATTACGGTGGCCCATCTGTGAATAAAACCTGGCTTAACTCCTAGAATCACGTGACCATCAGCTGGTTTAAAAAAGCACACACGCACAAACACCATGCGGAACCGTGAAAAGGAGGCGAGGGTGTTAATGTCGTAATTTCTATGTCGTAAAGGACTTTTTTTGCCATTTACTTTGTTCCTCCTTTACCCTTTCACGCGATCCGCCTCCCGGGTTTCAGTAGATCTCACTGTGGTCTATTCAGCATAACAAGCGCGGGTTGTAATTATTCGTCCGTCTCTCCAGCAGCAGCAGGTGAAGATTCTCTCATACACAAACCGTGTGCTGTAAGGAGTCCGGGTGCTAGGTCTACTTTTTCCCAGTCTCACTCGTAATTCCCCTCCCCTCGCCCCCTGTCTCACCCATCTCCTCTGCGGACACCAGCTCTGCTTCCTCGTTTTGTCTGCCCGCGGTTTGCCGCTAATGAAGAAAATATACGACAGGTTGTATTCAAAACCACATATCTCTGTGGCTAATGAAGATATCTCCAATCTGTTTTCAGTGAAACGTGTTGTGAAAAAATTGCCCTTTTCGATAGAACTGAAACCAATTAAAGGCATGTTTTTGAAGAAAATGGCCGTATACAAAGGTGTATGTCTCCTCTTTAAGCTTGGTGGAGATTACTTTCTGCCGTGGATTATGAGAAGCGCAAAAAGATATAACGGGCACAATTAAACAAATAACTAGCGCAAACATAGGGTAATAATACGCGCCGGTATAAGGCCTTGCCTCAGATTTTACCATTGTGCTCTGCTACAGGCTTGGGACCATCACGTATACTACTACTAGTTTAACGTTTTGGGCCGTGGTGAAAGTAACAAAGAATGTGAAGCCACGATAAAAATCATTCTAAAAGCACGTTCAAAGTGTCGAAAGGTTAGTAAAAAAAATATCTTGAAGAAAAACTTGAACTTTTATTTTCGAGACTGCAACGGGTACAATAATATATGGAAACAAAAAAAAATGGCGATGCAAAATCATGTAGGAGGGAGAAAAGAAAAATTGTTCAAAAAAAATAAACAGCAAGATTTCGAAGACGGCTCAAAACGCCTCCATGATTTTTCTAATGAAACGAGACATATTATGAATGCTGTAATTTTGGTTGTCACTGAAGAGTAATTCTATTTTGTAGGTGTTAGAATTGTTCTGAAATAGTTTTGGTAAGAAATTTTCCCTGTCTCTTTTAAAGCCTCAACATTAAAAAAATAGATGATTTTCAATCCTGTTGAAGTAATGAGCACGTAATTCATGAAAGATAGTTCACTATCGTGGAGCATTCTGAATTTGTTAAACAAGAATTACAACTCTTCTTGTCCGTTTATTTCTTGTTTCATCGAACGTTTGTCCATGTTCTATAGTTTGATGTAAGTTGTTGTCTGTTATTGAAGAAAAACATCTGTGTCAAGAATTTTCCGGGTTTAAAAATCACTCAGGTATAACGAAACTAAATTTACACACATTGTACGCCTGATCTTAAGCCAGGGATTAGCGCCAATGAAGATAAATATCACATTTTTGTCGCCACTTGCCACTTGTGTCTTCTATTATAACTCTGTACACACACACACACACACACACACACACACACACACACACACACACACACACACAAAACAACAACAACAACAACCAGACGTATTTAGAAATGAATAAACAACTCTTTTTATCAACTCTTTTCCTGTGTTGTCACTGAAGGGTAATTTATTTTGTAGGTGTTAGGATTGTTCTGAAATAGTTTTGGTAAGAAATTTTCCGTCTGTTTTAAAGCCTGAGCATTTAAAAATAGAAGATTTTTCAATCCTGGTGAAGTAATGAACACGTAATTCATGAAAGATTTTCTAACCATACAATCTCGAACTTTATACACTGCAAAAGCCGCTTAGCCTTCTCATCATGAAGCTCTGGTTAGGAGCTTCTTATTTGCTCTCTCAAAATTCATCATGAAAAAAAACATTGTGAGTGTCCTTCTGTATTTTCAATCAAATGACAGTTAGTAACAATATAGCCTTTCTTATTTCCCCTCCCTATTCCCATTTCCATATCCCCCAATGTCCATTCCCGTCGAGTCAATTCGCATGCCAGAACAAAAAAAAAAAAAGAGAGAATCTGCCCCGTCATCCTCATCCCTTCCCTCCCAAGTCCTGCTTTCTACCTGGCTGGATATTATGTTTTGAGAATGAAACGTAACGGCTTAAATTTCAGTGACAACAGTCTAAGGTGCTCCTTCGAACCTGGATCACTTACACCTCTGACAAAATGGCGAAAAGAAAGACGTACATTTTACTTCTTCCTGTTAACGCAACAATAACTATTGCTAATCAGTTTAGACCAGTGGTAAGGCAGGGCCACAGAGGAAACAGCGTGACTTCTCCACGGGCCTAGGAAGTCTGGTCGGCGATCTCACGTGTGCCGAACAAGTGTCATTCATAGTGAGGTGAAAAAAGAGACTTGCTCTCTAAAGTTTGTTAATACTTGAACCGATATTATGTAAAAGGGGATCGCCCTCTCTGGGGCTGTCAGTTTTGAAGTTTTATATACTTGCTAGCTTTCTTTCGTCTCTTGTTGAGCAAGGCAAGAGATGCTACTCCAGATATCGCCAAGCTATGATTCATATAGTCAGCCTGTCCACATTATTAATTGTTCAGCATTTTGAAGACGTTAATCATAAAGGCGCTATACAAATGGAATTATTATTATGATATCATTATAACTAGAATAAAACCAGTTCAAATGTACAGAAATGGGCGATGTAAAACTACAACAAAAGCTACGAACCTGCAATATAGTTTTAAGTCTGGCACAAAGGAGATAAAGATCATTGTTTGGAAACAAAGGGCTTGGCATGGCAATGAGAGCACACAGCTGACATCGTAGAAAGCATATGGAAGTCCGGTAGTTTATTAATGACATCCACATGTAGATGCACGGTGTTGCTTGTAATCAAGGCTATGGGCTGTCGAACTCGAAGCTCATCTTGTTGTTCTGGCAGTTGTGGATCTAGAATTAACTCATAATTAGGTCTGTTTTCATTGCGTTGCTGATGCTGTCTGCGCTGCCGAACATACCTTGTTGTATGTCTACCAACGCTAGGCCTTTTCGGAGGCATGGTAGATCAAGAATTGGACAAATGTACTGAGCAGAGTGAATCAAAGTTCTATAACGGAAGCGGAAGCGAGTTATTCTAAAAATGTTACTGGCCGTACATTTCGGTCAAACGCTCACACGAATTTAATTTTTAATCATAATCGCATTTTAAAAATCACTCAGTAAGAACAAGTGATTTTGTTTGTTTGTGTTAGCAGGAACAATATCCTTTATCTCACAATTCTTTGTGCCAAATTTCGAATCGATACTTTGTGTAGTTTTCGAGTCCATAGGACTATTAGGGGTTTTGTTGTAGCTTTATTTATTAAAATGAGAGATGCTTGACAATCCTCTTAATCAGTGTTTGACTGTGTTTTAAGATATTTGTGGTCATGCTGTAGGTATCTTTCAAGAGCTTTTCAATCATACTTTCCGCAGTCCGCCTGTGTTTCAGATGGGCATTTTGCTAAAGGCAGTGAGACAGAATATAAGAATTCTAATGGCGCTGCCTGTTGATAACAGCGGCACTTTATTTCCTTCAGAAAATTAATAATATTCTTTTTGTTTTTTCAAGTGGCTAAATGTAAAATTCTGCAAAACAATCACGGTAAGTTCGCCTGATTTTATAGCGGTTAAATAGTATCAATATTCGTGTGGCTCAAAACAAGTAATTAAAATCAAAGTGTCGTAAAATTATGACCCGGACTCACTACAACCTTGTCAATGTCTAAGGATAAACCCTTTTGCTACGCCATGTTTTTCAAGTACTATGTCACCAAATTACTATAAACTCATACGCCTGTACCTAGAAATAGTTCATTATGTAGCAAATACGCATGGTTACGTCACATACGGCACGGGGATGCTATTTCCGGTTCTTACTTGTACGTCTAAGGACTGTTTGTGACAAGGGTAAGGATGTACGTATACATACCTCATACTTGTACGTAGCGAAAAGGTTAAATGAATAAATTTGAAAATATGATTATGATGCCACTACATTTCATATTACTCC
>JAWQUT010000801.1:29221-50181 GCA_033807755.1 Ellobium chinense
CACACACACACACACACACACACACACACACACACACACACACACACACACACACACACACACACACACTAACACACACACAGAATATTGTTCCATTCACTTCTAACTGGGTGCAAGACATAAATAAAGGCGCCCCTGAACATTAGAACATAGAGAGAGAGAGAGAGAGAGAGAGAGAGAAAGAGAGAGAACGAGAGATGGAGAAAGCATGAGGGTGAGAGACAGAGAGAAGGAAAAGAGGGAAAAAATCAGGAACAAAGCAAGGGAGAATAAAAGAAAACAGTGATGACGAATGACTTCCTCAGGCTTCTTACAGGTGTAATAAGAGTTGAGTAGGGGCATAGCTAATGACTAGCCCCAAAATGCCTATTTACGTATGAAGATGCCAACAGTATCTGACATAAAAGTTTGCGATTTTAAATAGCCCCTATAAGAGCAGAAAATTAGCCATGAGGGGAGAGGGGAGGGAAAGGGGTTGAATTTCAATTTCAAAGCCTTAGATAGAGGCAAATACTTTGGTAGACTCAGAATAGACAGGGTTTTGCCACTGAAGTATCAACTGTGTGGTTGTTGCTAAGTGGGTAAGTTAAATGATGTGAAAAGGCCTGATATAGTAGGTGGTCTGATTCACTGCCAAAGTTCTCAAACTCTACTTCATCTTGAGGCATATTAATCTTTGAGCCAAAACAAGAAGGAAGAGTAAAAAAAGTATATTGTGTCGAAAATAGCTTAGCATGGGACCATTTTATAATGGGGTGTAAAAACTTCATAAGCCAACAGTTAAAAAAAAAAACCATTGACACTTCATCTTTATGTCCTTGGGTACTATGGTGATTAATTTACTAGTAATCCTCTCATCCCCTTCCTCCGCCATCTTCCTTCCGGCTTTTAGCTCTTCGTTCATAGTTAGATCTATTTCAAGGAAAAGTGTGTACTGTTTTTGATGTGTATGTCCATTGGGAAGGGGAGCAAGAGGGGGTGGTCGTTTAAGATGTTGCTAAGCATTGTTCTGAGCTGCTTCTTTAGTTAATATTTAATTAAGTGAGAAACCGTCTAGGTTTTATGGCGCCTATTCAGGGGGCAAACCACTCACTGCGTACAATCCAATTAATCCGCTAATATATAAAATCCCCCTTTTGGTNNGGGGGGGGGGGGGGGGGGGGAGAGGCTTACCAGCCGGTGTCAGGATGTAGAAATATGTAAAATGACCTGTGATCTAAATAGAGCAATCGCTTTTAAAGTTTCAGGTGCAATTTGAGCCTTCTAGGTGTGAAAAATAAAGCGTTTAGGCCTATGTATTAGCATGAGGTCAAAACCAGCGTAATGAAAAATTGGGGACTAAATTAGAATTCGAGGTGACCTGTTTTCGAGAGAGATTTGTGAAATTTTGGGCGTTGACTCCCCCCCCCCCCCCCCCCCCCNATTTTCTTCTTCCGTTTAAAAATCGGACAAGAGAAGTACCTTAACCTCCGTGGAAGAAATTTCCCGAGATCACAGTGGTATCTGTCAAATAACACAAAATGCTGATAGGGTTAAAAGAAGAAAAACCAATAGGTTCCGAAGACTTCTAAGAGAATGGAAGGGAAGTACAGATTGAAAGTCATCAAAAGGCAGGGAGATAAACCAAGTTATTCTGTCAGATTATGTTTTTCATTGGATTATCCCTCTTGGTCAGCGCGGATGGAGGTTTGTGACACCTATTAGAGGGGCAAATCACTCTGTGTACAACCCCAATTACTCCGCTAATATATAAAATCCCCCTGGTTTGGGGCCCTGCCAGTCAGTGTTAGGGTGTAGAAATATGTAAAATGATCTGTGATCTAAATAAAGCATCCAATTTTAAAGTTTCAGGTACAATTTGAGCCTTCTAGATAAAAAAATATGTGTAGGCCTATGTATTCGCACGTGGTCAAAACCAGCCAAATGAAAAATTAGGAACCAAATCAGAATTTGAGGTGATCTTTTTCAAAAGATATTTGTGAAAAATTTTGGGCGTTGACCCCCCTTTTTCTTCCCGTTAAAAGNAAAAGATCGGGAAAAAGAAGTACTTTAATCTCCATGGAAGAAATTTCCCGAAATCACAGTGATATAACACAAAATGTTAATACGGCCAAAAGAAGAAAAAACAATATGTGTCAAAGACCTGGATGGCTTCGCTAGTTGAAACTACTAGTGAGCAGCCCTTTGCTATCAGTAGATTCTCTCGTGAAGTAGAGCACGGAAGAAAGTGCATGAGACTTAAATACCCAAAAATAAAGGAAGAAAGTGAAAAAAGGAATGAGAGAAAGAAAGAAAGAACGAAACTGGGATGCAGTTAGAACCCCTGACCTCTGCCTCGTCAAATGTAAAAAAAAATATTATCGAAGGTGGATAAAATTAGTAAAAAATGTAGACGATAAATGTTTTGCTGGTGCTGGTTTGCAAAGAAAGCTTTAACTTATAACTACCAAATTACTGCAACAAATTTCTTAAGAATGTTTTTACGGCTGTGACACTTTTCGATTCCGATGTTGCGGATTTACTGCAGTTTTAACTCCCTACTATTTTATTTCTGACAGTCTTTTTATGGTTTCAGATTTTTAAAAAAAAATGACTTTTTATAATTAATATCAGGGATATCAGTACACCGGTCTAATATTTGTGGTTCAAGCCACACACAAATGCCTCAGGAGGGCGCGCAACTTAGTGTGTTTGCGTTTGATTAAATGAAGTCTCAGTGTATTAAACGTTGACATTTCGTGCAGCTTTGTTTGAAGAATCTTTCAGGGAAATCTAAGTTTGGACGCTGCTCTTGCACTGGTTTCAAGGGCAAATTTAGGGACTTTCTCATGCGTGTGCCGCCAGAAAAGGTATTTCTCTTCTTGACCCTTTGTCCTAACACTGGCCCTGACCCTAAATCAAGCACTAGGTAAAAGAGTACCGGGATATTCCACCCCCCTCCCCCTTTTACACCTGCCAACAACCCTAATCTAAGCCCTGCCCTGCCGTAACCCTGGTCCTATTCCCAGCAATATCCAGCAACTCTCCCACCCTGCGCTTGATTTTAGTGTTTTAACACTTAGGAAAAAGAAAGCACACAAGAGAGGGTTCCTAGATTGTGATAATGCCCAAAGATTGTTCTAGTGGTGCTTTTTTTTCCGTAACTTAACATGACGGCAGTATGCATAAACTCTACCACCTAAAATCTTAGTTTAGGTTTAGAGGCAAGGTTAGAAAACAGAATGCACACATTACAGAGTCCCTTTTTTTTNNGGGGGGGGGGGGTATTCAGGGGTACTTTTATTACTCCTAATCCAAACTAGTCTAGATCCTTGCCTTTGACCCTGAACCGAGCACCATGTTGGAGAATCCCTAAACTATGGCCAACTATACCTCTTAACTCATTTGTGACGTTCTTCAGCACGTAGATCTCCCATTCGCCAGCATGTACACTCTGTCACTTGCAGATTTTGATGGGCAGTAAAAATAATGCACAGAAGACGCACGAATGATGGTAGAATGCGTCCATGATGTGCTCTTGTATGTTCCGGTCATGTTTCACGCAAAGGAAAGGTGCAGAATGATGCAGCAATGGACGCCAAGAATAATGGTGCGCAGCACAAACTTGTTTGACATTTTGAACAAACAAGAAGAAGAGAAGAAGGAGGAAGAGAAGGAGGCAGAGGGAGGAGGAGGAAGAGGAGGACGAGGAGAAGAAGAAGAAGAAAAAGAAGAAAAAGAAGGAGACGGAGAAGAAGAAGACGACGATGACGACGACGACGACGAAGAAGAAGAAGAAGAAGATGAAGAAAGGAAGCGACAATGAAGAATCAACAAGATTTAAAAATAGTGCATGGAATAGGTCTATGTAACTTTCATTACTTTCGTCTATTATAATTATTAGAACATTAGTTAGATTCGTACTTTAGGTTGAACCTTGGTGGGCTGTACAGTATTATGTTCCTGAAGACAGTGTTTGAGCTGTCCTATGTATGAATGTGTTAATGTGTGACTTGTTTTCCATGTAAATATGGTGTCATTTGCATAGTATGAAATTTTGGGGCATTTATTTTATTTAAGGATAAAAGTTTTAGGATCTCATCGGCAGTTTAAATTGTTCCAGGCAAGCAAAACAACAACAACAATAAAAACTCTCATTGAAGAATTACGCGCCGTATTTGTAAACAGCCACTCATTGCAAAACACGATAGGGTTAGACTTAGGCTTAAGATGAGATGTGGGATTTTAGGGTTTGGGGTGGAAGTGGGGGGGGNGGGGGGGGGGGGGGGGGGGAAGAAACGGACGGATTTAAGATAAAAATTAGACCTACGAAATTCATCAGCAGGGAAGAAAATAACCTAAAAATGAGACAGCATGACAGTTATAGACGGGCAGATAAGCAGCAACACATTGACATTGCCATTCAAACGTCCCGAGGGCATTCTCAAACAAATAATGGAAGGAAAGGTTGTAGGAAGGATGCGGAGCAAAAGGCAAACTCTGGTAATGATAGGAGTGGATGGACAACATCAAAGGTTGGGTAAATTTATCTTTCAAAGTATGCACAAGAAGGTAAACAACAGGGGCAGCCATATCACAGCAACCTCTGCAGTGCAAATGACACTCTATAGATTATACAAATACTGATGGAGTTACATGTACTTTATTTTGCAGCTTATTGACCCTGTCAGTAGGACCTACTTTCGACGTAAGTTTTTCCAAGTGACTTTATTTAAAAGGGATAACAGGGAAAAAACAACAATACCTCACACATATAATAATATATTCAAGCTCGGATTCTCTACCATAAAGAGTAACAGAAAACAGTGTTGAAAGGTTATTATGCTGGAAAGTTGGTAGTATGGGAGAATGTTTGAATATTAATCACACCAATAGGAGGAAAGGGTCCTAGAACATTCACGTCAGATTCTGGCTTAATCCAATCACAACTTTTGTGTGAGTCAATCGGGGTATGGCCTTCTGAAGTTGAAATCTCTGATTGGTGGTAGGCCAGGCAAAGGCGGGCCTATCTTATAGAACGAACGCTCTACGATGCTTGTACGTGGGTGGAGGTTGTTGGCGAAATCCACGAAGATAGAGTTATATTTGCCGTAGACAGCGTTACCTTCCACGACTACACTACGCTCCTTGTCCTGTGAAAGAGAATAGAGTTTCGTATAAAAATAGCTAATGCATGTACGTGTACTTAGATAAATAACGTGAAGAATGCATTAATGCCGCTAAACCTTTACAAACCTGAGGAAAATCAGTTTGCCACAGAATTTTGCAAGCATTTCTACCCCCATTTTTGAGCATGTTTACTTGGACTTTTCACCCCACCAGCTTTATAAATAATATGACATACAGTATTACAATAATGCGGTTCATACGGCTTCTAATTAGGCTAATCCCCGCTTACCTGACCCCACACCATTATTACTCCAGCAAGCCCGATCTCTTTCAGACTTTTCCCTGGGGAGCAAACAATGCCGCTGCCATTTACAGGCGCTGATGATCAGCATTCTGACAAGACCTACCACTACCAATTTTAAAGACGCGTGGACTAAGTAAAATGTGAATGAAATGTTCTCCCAAGACACAAAAAGATTACCGTTGTCCAACACTGGACTCGAGATCAAAAGAACGAACAAACCAGTGACCATTTGATTTTTATGCAACCTTTGATCGTAAAGCCAATTCCGTAATCATTCCCTGTTTTTGTTCCACAAGTTATATTACTATATTAAGATGGACTTGGAAGATTTCTTTTCTCAACTCCTCCGTTACTTTAAGTTGTATTTCAGGACGAACTAATGAGTTTTTGTCTGTGTTTTAGTCTGTTAAAACTGGTCAAATACGACTTCTCTTAGTTTTTTTACTTTCAATTACTTCGGGATGAGGTAAATCTGATCGTCAGTAGTCCAACATTTTCATAGCGTCCAGGGTGTTCATCTAGTGCGTTTCGCCGCGTTAGGTATCCTTAAGTTTTTAGTGCGTTATCTTTCTCGCGTTGATAATGCGATATGTCAGTAGTCTTGCTCTATGAATTCGTCACTCTGCAAAGTTGATCCCATTTGTAGAATGGGAATTAGTCTTGTATTGTATATGTTTACCGTACACGAGCAGACTCGCGGCTTTTCTCACCTCATCTCTTGCTGAGCACTGAATATCCTTCAGGTACCTCTTGGTGTCCTTGTGAGTAAACTGGTCCCAGCCTTGCTCAGGATGGAAAATTCGATCGTAATCACAGCGGCGCTGGACCTGAGAAGTAGAAAAGAATAAACGGACCGACTGGTTAATTGACTGAATTTAAGTTGGTGAATGAGGTTGATTGGCATTTCCAGTGTTTTCTTTTTACAAGTTAAGAACACAGCTATTCGCACACAACATCGAATAACTAGCAATACACATGCGAATGGCAGAGTGTATTTCTTGTGTGCATTCAGATGACAACACCCTGCAGTTCAGGATTCCGAGGAAAGCTTATATTATACTTTCTTATCACATGACTTATCTCCATCCAGACTCACCGCTGAAGGTTTTCGCCTCTTGCCGCAGAATGTGTCCCTCATGCACGCGATCTGTGCGGGTGTCAGGTCGGCAGTGTAGGGCCATCTGGAATCCACACACAACCTTCTGGTGGGATGAATTTTCTGGCCAATGGCCGTGCGCTGCAAATATCCAGTTATATCAGAGCAGATGTTCGGACACTCAGTATCATTTTCACGGTTAATGAAACATAGCTTTGAAGATACTTCTACCAATTCTAGTTGCGCTGAACTTTAACCATACTGCACAGCTCTAATGGATATCATATTGTTCCTAAATGGACTATTTTACTAATATAGGTGTTGTTGACAGGCAAAATATGGATTCCACATTGGCTGGACATATGTGCAGATATCGATCCTGCACCAAGCGGACAGTCTTATTGGCATATGAACAAATACCATGTAGATTAGCTAATTCCATAAAGCAAGGGACCCACACATTGATGTATCGCAGATATCCGTATGGCGTCTGCTTGTTACGACTTGGTTGGCTGGAATTCTGGCGGTATATATGATCTTCAAGAGTGATTCCCTATCCAGAGACATGCAAAGAACTCAAAATAATTTCCTTAGGTGAAGAACACCAGAGGATAAAAAAAAAAGACAAACTCGTACCACTGCCAATGGTTTTGTGGTTTTACATCAATGCTAATATCATCTATCCCTTTCGCTAAGTTAATTTTTTTTAAAAATGTCCGGTGCGGGACCATATTTTTCCCCAAAGCCCATGGTGCATATTTCGCCCCCCCCCCNGTGGGATGAAGTTTCTGGCCAATGGCCGTGCGCTGCAAATATCCAGTTATATCAGAGCAGATGTTCGGATACTCAGTATCATTTTCACGATTAATGAAACATGGCTTTGAAGATACTTCTACCAATTCTAGTTGCGCTGAACTTTAACCATTCTGCACAGCTCTAATGGATATCATATTGTTCCTAAATGGACTGTTTTACTAATATAGGTGTTGTTGACAGGCAAAATATGGATTCCATATTGGCTGGACATATGTGCAGATATCGATCCTGCACCAAGCGGACAGTCTTATTGGCATGTGAACAAATACCATGTAGATTAGCTAATTCCATAAAGCAAGGGACCCACATATAGATGTATCGCAGATATCCGTATGACGTCTGCTTGTTACGACTAGGTTGGTTGGAATTCTGGCGGTATATATGATCTTCAAGAGCGATTCCCTATCCAGAGACGTGCAAAGAACTCAGAAATAATTTCTTTAGGTGAAGAACACCAGAGGATAAAAAAAAAGACAAACTCGTACCACTGCCAATGGTTTTGTGGTTTTACATCTATGCTAATGTCATCTATCCTCTTCGCTAAGTTAATGTTTTTGAAAAATGTCCGGTGCGGGACCATATCTCCCCCCAAAGCCCATGGTGCATATTTCGCCCCCCCCCCATGACATCATTATTGGGTTGATTAATGCATAGAGCCGTTTCAACAGTCGCTTACTCACAACCATACCATTCACTTTTGAGTCCGCTTTGCACATTATCTATATAATCAAATAAAATGGCCCATACGTTTACCGAATATTTATGAAACTATCTGAAAGTGGCCGGTGTCTCCTCTGCTCCGATTCTCTCTGTTCCACGGTGTCAGTGCGGACTATGGAACTTACTTTGTATGTGTCCATGTGTGCAAAGTACGTTTCTGGCGCCAGTTCTCTCGACATGGTGGTCTTTGCTGGATGTCAGGTATGAGATTCACAAGTAAAACTACAGAGAGAAGAGCAGTGCTAGTGATTTGCTGAAGGCTGTGATATAATACACATTAAAGCTTTGCTTTGGGGGATAAAATACAAGATATCTTGTATCGATATAGTAAACCATATCGATAGGAAACAATTTGTCCGGACCTTCAAATCTAAAGTATTGATAGTTAAATTTAGAGACCCTAAACTTTGCATCAACAATCAAATAATGTCGGTACTTTGTGATATCTGAACTGGAAGGAATTCCGAATGAGACTCAAACCCCTCGCCGAAACTAATGCTTATTAATAAACCCCAAACCGTACACCTAACCTTAAGTTCCCCCCCCCCCCCNCCCCCCCCCCCCAACCGTAACCCTAATCTTAACCCTAATCCTGATGCCTATTGAGACAGGTCTGTCGAGAAAAGAACATCAGGCTCTAACCTTACCAGCTTGAGGCACTAGAGTACTTCAACACATATAATGGCAGATTGCAAGCTTTAATCTAGACTTAGACCTCCAGCTTCTTTGGTCTGAGAGATCTATTAAATGGCTGCACTTCCGGTTTTGTGTGGCCATGCCACTTCCGTTCTGTCAGAGTGTCAACATGGCGCTGTTATGGTTATCTGAAAATAGATTAATCAGCTGCCAAGATTGATGCATACTTTTTTTTTGTTTGCATCATCTCAAGGACCCAGTCAAACAGATGCAGACATGGCAGTTATAAGGTAAACAGTGTTGTCTAATCTCAGTATAGCATAGTTTTAGTGGACGGCGAGAAGAGCAATACAACATCATCTCAAACCAAAACATTTCTTCTCTGTAAGACGAATGTCAACACGTGATGTGGAGTAACAACACCAGCACGTGAGTTTGTTTACATTGCAATGCAGTGTCGCTCAGTGGGGTGTTCGATATCGGTATTGAGTAATCTCGATACTGTCCCTCAGTGCGTGTACTCAGTGAGTACTCACTTCCAAAAGCTCAGTAAATCGATGTTGTCGTTGGTACTTCATATAATTTTAATATAAGTTATTTCATCCGACAGGAATGATATCACTCAAAACACTTTATTGCTGCTTTATATACTATGGAAAGTTACAGTACATTAAATCCCAGCTAATCTTACCGCCGTTTAAGAGCATCATGTTTCTTTTTCAAGCAGAATCTCATTTGACCTTTAACCTTTGGCCTCTGTAGGTAGTCTACTTCACGGATTATTGCAACGTCACTGCCTCGATGTCGACGATACTGAAGTCGTGAATACACATATTAGTTGGTATTTGACGATATCCATTAAAACATAGCCCGTGTAGGCTCTTATAGTGCGTTCACTGAAAAATGAACAAAGTTGTTTTGTTTTTTTTTGCATAAAAATCTATCTTCTTACTGAATTGCATAGGTTCTTAAACCAATTTGTCTTTACAGAGAATATTTTTTTTTCACATTGTCTGTGTCTGTGGCAAAAATTTTCAACATAAACATGAAATAAACGATAATAAGTAAGTTTCTCAAACGGGCATAGTTATACCCCCCGCCCCCACGAGTNGGGGGGGGGGGGGGGCTTGACAGACTCGGTGGGCGTGGAATTGACCACACGATAGCTCTGCATACCTGGCATAGTTATACAATATGAAACTTTAAATGTAAACATTACAGAAAACACACTGGTGGAAACTGCTTAAAGACAAGGATCACGAGTCTAGCGACAATTATTTAAAGACAATGAAGCAGTGCAAAGAAACCGCAAAGGCGATAACAGGAAAGTAAGTGAATATCTAAATCTAAAGGTTGTCCAAATGTCAACGACATTTTGTCATTGGTGCCTAGAAGTAGAACTGCGTTCGGCAGGACCGACAGTTGTTAAGGAAAATCAGTCTCTTAAAGGCTGTAAAACATTGGTAGTTGTTGGTCTACAAACCGAAAGACTTGGGTTCACAATGTGCGAGCTGTCATGACAGAGAGATAAACATCAGACCGCTTCCGTCAAATTATAGATTGAGTTATTCTGATGTGACGTCATTGACTTCAGCTACACATTACCAATGACTGAGGGTAAAGCAATTAACCCTTAGAATCAGACTACAAGATTTTTCATAAATTATACGGCAAATGACCCGCGAGCGTGGTCTTCATTAGAAAGTCAAGATTCTTCCTTTATCCATACTCTCCTCTTATGAAACTGACATTGGGATCATGATCTCATGGAATCTAGTCAAGGTATAAATACAAACAAAACGAGTGACTGCATAAATTCCTTCAGCTTCGTTGATGGGAGAAATTTACAATATGAACAAATTCTCACTGTAATTGCAAATATGACAATACCGTTTTGAGATGATGAAAAATGACTCATTATTTTCTTTTCTTAGAACGTCTTATGTAATATCTTACTTTAATGCCAGAATTTAGAAGCCTGTCCATTCTGTAAATTTGTTTGTTTTTATTTTTTCAGTCACCAAAAATTCTGAAAGCCTGCAAAGATAATCGACACAGTAGATGTGTATGTGCATATTGGTTTAATCTGTGGATATCTCTTTTACTCTCTCCATTGATGAGAATGATGACTGTCTTCCGCCACTGTCCAACTTTTCTCAAGGTGTTCATCTGTAATGCAATTTGGTGCATTTAGAATCCCTGCTTTTTTTTTTGTTTGTCTCTCTCGCATGTTCAGTGAAACCAACAGACTTCCGTAAGCTGTCTAGCTCTAGAGCCATGCCTTGTAAATATCATCACGTTGCCATATCGAATCCATTCGTAGATTAGAGGGTCAGCCTAGTATCCGGCACCGTCTTTTGATTTTCCTCCACACATCTGTTATTTATCTTTATCGGGAATAACGAAGTGCAGCAAGTGCTTGACGTCTTCCTTTTGCGTCACGCTGCTGTAAATGTACCAAACGTTTGGCCAAGCATAAATTGTGGGTTTTTTTAATAACGATTATTGAGAAAACTTTTACCACGAACACAGAAGAAAGAGACAAAAATAGCTCCTGTTAAGACAAATTGGTTTAGGAGCCCATGCATAAATTCGAACCAATCTGTTCATACAGAAAAAAGAAAGATGCTGAGGAAAATCCTTGTTCATGTATTTGTTTACTGCACTATAAACGTGCACAAAAGACGCACTTATCCAGGTAGGCGTTCGCCTTCAGGCGGGATGTTGCTAACTATTCTTTTCTCTATGTAAACAAAATCGTTTCAGCTTGATGCGAAGTCTTCACTGTTAAATTATTTCTCCGTTGTTTTCTCTATTCAAAAAAGTCTAATTCACTTAACGTAGGGAGACTGTACATAGTTTATTCCCGTTTCAACATTTATTGATTCTCCTGAATACCTTCCCATTCCGTGGGTCTCGACTTTCAACCATTAGTTATTTTGTCATGTCTTTGTATTGTTCTACAACACGGTTTCTTTGACTCCAGACATATCCACAATTACTTGAGATCAAAGCTGGGACTGCTGAGTCCAAAAGATGCAAAGTGTGACTTACTGACGACACTAAGAGATTCACAATCCGACATAAGCCATTTTTTTAATGGTGTATGGCTTTAGGAAGACCTCAATGGTTATGTTCATAACATAATCACGCACTTAATCTTCTAACTAGACTAATGGCCCATGATGAACAAACGTAACGTTTTAGCATTGAAGTGCTCTTTTTCTATTCATTGGTGTGGTTTAAATAAATAGGACACAGTTGTTAACGGCCTTGTAACTGTATGCATAATCTTTGCGTAATTTTGGTAAACTTGCGCATTTCGGGACACTATTATTTTTCCCAACAGACCAATGCTGACTGTTAGCCGGTTAGCGGGAACAAGGCAACTATCGTGAAGGAGGTCGAGGAGCTGATACACCCCCCCCCCCCNTCGATCTAAGGCACCTACCAGCTCCACCTGGGACACCCACCAGCTCGACTAAAGGCACCTACCAGCTCCACATGGGACACCCACCATCCCCACCTGGGGCACCCACCAGCCTGGAGCACCCACCAGCCCCACCTAGGCATTCACCAGCCCCACCTGGGCACCCACCAGCCTGGGACACTCACCAGCCCCAGCTAGGGCACCCACCATCTAGGGCACCTACTAGCCCCACCTAATGCCCCTACCGGCCCCACCTAAGGCACCCATCAGGTCAACCTAGGACACTCACAGCCCGACCTAGGGCACCTTGCTCAACCTGTGGCAGCCACCAGCCCCATCGAGGGCAGCCACAAGCCCCACTTAGGGCACCCGTCAACCTCACCGGGCACCCATCAGCCCCACTTAGAGCACCCACCACTCCACCTAGGGCATCCGCCAGCCCGCCTAGGGCTCCCACCAGCTCCACCTAGGGCTCTCACCGGCTTCATCTGGGACTCCGACCAGCTCCACCTGGGGTTCCACCAGCTCCACCTACGGTTCTGACCAGCTCCAACTAGGGCTCTTACCAGCTCCACCTAGGGCACTCACCATCCTACCAAGGGCACCAGCACCGCACAGGGTCACCCATCTGGCCAAGGAGTCGTTTATGAACGCGCACCCGGACCTCCGAGACAGCAGCTGGAAATGCTCACAAATTTTACTTCTTCGTTTCCTTTGTACATAGCATGACGTCATCATTTTCTGCTCTTCAGTAGACTACGCCTGCGTCTCCAGTGGAACGACATTTTTAACTTCCAAAGCAGAGTCTAGTTCCATTAGTGCGTTCATCTCTCGTGAAGTGTAGTGCACCACGCAGGATTATTTTGGATACGTGATCCACTGTTGTCGGTGCTATTCACTGATTTACTACAATCCACAACGCGTTAAATCGCATTCCGGACGCATCGCTATTCCTCTTTCTTCGCAAAAATTTCACAGAACAAAATGCTAGGCTATATTTCAACACAAAACTCACCGGAATATCGCAACTTCTTTTCAGCGTTTACTACTAAGGAGCTAAAATGTGTACTTCCCTTTCTCGCACCACTAAGGATGTGTTGTCTACTGAACACAAGACGCCATACTCTCTGTGCCCCCGGAAGTTCAGATCTATGCTGTGTTTTCTTCTTCCAAAAAGAATATCTTCTTCCAGAAGAAACCAAAACATCAGTTCCGATGGTTGTTTGACAGCACAAAGGAGCCTCCTGCCACTGATCTCACGAAGAGGCTCATAATTATTGTCATAGATAATAAATGTATGTATTTAACAAGCAATTATGCCTTTCTCCCAAGTCACAAGGCAACAGAATGTTTCTGGTCGAATTGAACTATTGAAGGGCTTTCAAATTTCGGACGGACGATGCCCATGTAGGCCTTCTGGATAATCAACACGTGAGATATTTCTTTTGAATGATGTTGGAATTTATTATTACAAACTATGTTTTGACAAATCAGGAATTATTTGGGAATGAAGAGCTTTGGAATATCCATGTAACAAAACTGCTGCGAAATGGAATAAAATAACATTATCGACAATATCAAGAAACTCAACTTTCGGAAGTGAGTACTCACTTGCTATCATATCTCACACATTCTGGAACTGTATTCTGCCTCATGTTATAAGCAGGAACGTAGTGTCTATGTGATAAATTAGTCTGAGATTATCAACATAATTGTCTGTTTAGTATTTATCTAATAAAAATTAATCTTCAATGTTTTGTAAAATGTTCAAATATCACCTTCATCTTATTTCACCCACGAGCCATTTACAAACATAAGCGATACGATATTTGTCAATGTTAGCTAATACTTTTCGTCGATAATCTGAAAGCCTATACACTGTCTCTCAGACTCCGTTCTCCTATAACCACAGTGCAATGCACCCAAAAGCAATGTAAAGAGAGAGACTTTTAAAAAGTAAATTTTTTAAAAATCTAAGATATTAATTTGCTTAGACCCTACTTGCTAGTCTGACGATGTCTTTTCTTTCTTTTTACGCAAGAGTCTTTCCATGCACGACTTCTCCAGGTTTTTGTTGTTGTTGTTGTTCTTTCGGTTTCGAGAGATTGGTTGGCCTAGAATTGACCGTACCAGGGTTGCTAGTTTTGCAATTGCCTTTTGGGAGCAAAATACCAAATTTTTGGCTGTTCAAAAGCCATTGACTGCCAAATAACTGACTGACTCTTTGGTTATTTGTTAATTCCAATGTGCAACATTTCCCAACTATGATCTTTTCCCACCAACCCCTACCAAAAAAAAAAAAAAACCTGATGGGATATAAATGCTGGTTATCCAGTAAATCATCCTCGCTACTTTCCAGGTTATAAGTACATTTCACTTAGTTGCTTGTATTGCTTTAAATTTCATTGTACTTGTATTATTATGTACAAGCCACTTCCAGTCAAGAAAATTGAAGCCGTGATCTTAGCTCTCTTTACTAAAATTGTTACAGAATGTTTGTAAAAAACAAAAAAAAATGGAAGTCAAGAAAATAGGCGGACGCTACTATTCTCTTTCTTTATGTACTTCAGCAACGTATCGGTGTGTAATTCAATATCGTACTTTCAAAAACTGTGCTTCAAATGATCTTTCTCTCTCCCCAACTCCTCTCACCCCAAAAATGCATGACCATGTACTTTTAGGAAGCTTGTTATAGGAACAATACCAATCATTCTGTTTTGGCCCAGCTAAAATCATCTTGACATACCAAGAAAGTACGATTGAGTTGTGGCAATAATGTTGATCTACTCAGCGATGTCGATGCTCGATTTGAGTCCATTTCCTCTTTTATATTTGTGTCCCTAATCTGGTTTTTGATGTGGCAATTTTACAACACAACCAGCGAACGAGTTTGAACAATTGTGTGTAGGTTACAGACAGAGAGTTACTTAAAGAATCACATAACACACCGTCAATTGTTACCATTGTATTGTTTATGTGAAAGAGTTTCAGACATCAACAACTCGAGAGCAGTCTTGGCAAATCAACATTGAACAGGAAGTAGATAACAAGCACATCTACATGATATAAAACAGTCTGTTTGATCTCCAGCGTTGTGATTCTCTTTGATGCTCTGTGTTCCAAACTTGACACTGAAATGGCATGGCGGGGACGAAGGTGGCGATTAGTTAAACATCTTGCCATTTTGATCTTCGTCAGCCAGGAAGCCAGCCAGGAAGCCAGCCAACCAGTCAGCCAGCCAGATTGACAACTAAACAGCTATCCAGGAAGCCAGCCAGCCACAGCTAGCCAGCCAGCTAACCAGCTTGTTAGCCAGCCAGCTAACTAGCCAGCCAGCCAGCTAGCCAGCCAGCCTGTCAGTAATCTGCCAGACAGCTAATCAGCCAGCCATGAAGAGCAGAAGCCATGACGACACTTATTAAATTCGTCATGTTTCAATGGAGCTGTCTCTGATTCTTGTTCCGAAGCATTCTAATTAGTGCAAAGGTCTTACTAACCAAACAAGACTATATTGTACTGAGACAGGGGGTTTCAAAGTTTCTTGAGTATGTGACCAGACAGTGGTAAATTAGTGAAGATGGTTAGACTAGTAACATGCAGTGTAGGTCTGTGGATGGTGCGCTGCTCTGTATTACACACATGCGACAAGATCTGGGTTTTTTGTTCTTTTGTCTGTTTGATGTCAACCCAAGTAAGAAAAGCAAGAGAGAGGAATGGACTACTCTTTCTAACTAATAAGAGTGCTCTGCATTGTAACTGTTATTTGCCACTAGTGCTGGATCACCGAGGCTTCGTGCTTATTTGTTTACCGTCTTGGATCATTGCATGGTGATCGCAAGTACGGCATCTGACGTGTTTGCACGTAACCCACCCCAAACTGTCCTGTCTTTGTTGAAAGATAGAGGTAATAGTACATGGTGGTTTTTTTTTTTTGTTGTTGTTGTTTGTTTTGTTTGTCGAGATCCAAGGTACGTCATCTTGGGTGAATTTTGTTTTTCTTAGCAATTTTCTTGCTCTCCCTATCCAAAGTTCTTTTATTTTTTGGGACCCTCACAGGGGAGCTGCCAAGCATTTCGTTGGGCAGAATTTGAGTGGTGACTTGTTTAAGCTTGCGTAAGCCTTCATTCGTTGGACCATCAGAATTATCCTGACTGATAATATCATTCTTAACCTCGGCGTCATCTTTTTCAGGAGTATCACTAGCAATCGGTGAAGCGCCATTTTCTGAACAGCTGATGATGACATGGTTTTCATCCATTCCTTGGTCACTCAGTTCAGTTCCAGAATCTTCACTGTGTGATTTCTTATCGACTACATCGCGTTCAGAGGTATTGGCGGTTTCCATGTCTTTTGAGTGTGAATGTTTGACCAGCAGATTGTTGAGGCCTGCAGAGACAGCGTTCGAGGCGAACTGCTGGATAAGTTTTGAGTGCGATTCAAGCTGAGGTGTGCATGAAGAGTTTGAAACTGAACTTTGAGAGTTCCTACGTTCTGACACGGGTTTGTGTTGGGCGGAGGTATAAGGAATATCATGTTCATGGAAGTTGCTTCCATCATCTGTGGCGTGAATAATCATAGAGACACATTCAATGGATGGTGTGTCCGAGATTTTACGATCAGAAAGAGCAGTTGGACGTTGTTCACTTTCCTCGTTGCTGTCGTTGGATAAGTCTTGAGAATTGTCGTCACTGTTTTCAGAAATTCGCGATAATGGCAGTGACTGACGCTGTGATGATGGGTATTCGGAACAGCTGGGCATGTCGTCAAAGACTGCTGAAACTCCATCTCTTCGCTTGCGGTGTTTGTAGTTTGAAGTCTTCGCCTTCGCCTTTGAACCTCGTTGGGAGCCTTTGTGTTGGCGTTTCGAGGAGTGGCGCTCGTCGGCGTTTACGTAGAAACTTGGTTTCTCTAGTCTTTTCTCAGATTTGCTTTTCACAGAGGCGGCCTCGATGTCAAAGCCTGAACTGGAGCCTTGTCTCCCTGGAATAAAAATAAAAGGCATCGTTGGATTCCAGTAACCTTGCATCACTGGTCATGAGAGATTATATGCCAAAATGTGAAAGAAAAGGACAAAACCCAGTAAACAAATCAATCTGTTAACAAAGATGTAATAATATGCTTTTATAATGATTACAGATGAACAAATAACCAATGCAGTTAACAGTGATTTTACACTATACTGTTACGTATTCATATCATAAGACACTAGATAGGAAACCAGATTTTTCATCATGTTATGGAAATGCCTCACGTTTTGAAAACGCCTAACGATCCAGTGACCGTATGCATAATCCAGACGTTAGTTAACGTATTATGTTAACAGCAGTGAACACTACGCTAATGTTTTGGGAGTTTCCCGTGGTTACCGCCGTGCGTTAACTAACGTAAGGATTATGCATACGGTTCCAGAAGGATTATTAAAGTACGACAAAACTAAAACACATGAAACACACAATATTTTCAAACAACTAATAGGATAACTGCAGGGATTACTGGAAAGGAAAGGAAAGTTTCAAATTAGTATGAGCTCATTTTAGCCTATACATGACTAAGAATAGTTCGTAATGTAAGAAACTTGGGTACGTCAAATAAGAGTAAGTCATGCGAATGCTGTTTGTAGCAAACATTTAGCATGAACAGTGAACAGGTTAAGATAACTAAATCCTCCCCATTCTCTTGGGCAACACATAGCATCTTTGTTTCGGTCATCCAAATCCTCATCGTTTGTGTGCACTGCAATACACACACTCATGAATAATTAAAAAGAGTTGAGAACTAGTCTAGACCTACCGTTCATGTTTTGCTGATTCAGTTTCGTGAGTGGTCGGTCTACATCTACTCCAGAATCCACTGAAGTATCTGAGAACACTGTCAAGGTCTCTCTCAGTCTTCCCGTCAGCACATAGGCTTCGATGTCCGTACCCTGGTGGGAAAGGTTCACTCATTAGATGGATTAATATGAGTTGTACTTGAAGATAAGCAAGTACAAATAGGAAAGGGCAGATGAATGTATAGGTGGGTAAGTAGGTAGGTCTGTAGGTAGGTAGGTAGGTAGGTAGGTAGGTAGGTAGGTAGGTAGGTAGGTAGGTAGATAGATAGACAGGTAGTACACACAGTTAAGTAGTGCAGTCTAATGAGTGTTCGAAAGTAGGTAAGTGGGTAGATAGGCAGACAGACAGATAAGAAGATAGAAAAGCAAGCAATCAGTCAGTCAGGCAGGCAGGCAGGCAGGTAGGTAGGTTGGTAGGTAGGTAGGTAGGTAGGTAGGTAGGTAGGTAGGTAGGTAGGTAGGTAAATATGTAAGAAGGTGGATTCCTAAGTATACAGGTAGATGGTAGGTGGATGGTACTCAGATAGTCACGTTGATAGCTGGCAAGCTTCATAATATTTATTTGGTCATCTATCCATTGGTAGACCCGCTGGTCAGTCAGTCGGTCAGTCGGTAGGTCAATCAATCAATCGGTTGGTTAATATCAATAAGAAAGGAAAGATGTACATGTCTTTCTATGGATTTGCTATTCTTTCAAATAGTTTAAAAAAGATCTGGATCGTTTATGATGGCGGCAGCTCAGTAACTGTTTCCGTCCATCAACATTAATAATAATAATAACAATAACAATAATGCAGTTTATAAGTCTTGTATCTAACCTAATGCTGCTCACGCGATATTACATTATTATTACCCAACAGGCTTGATAACTCTAGGACTCTGTCATCTCCCTGGGAGCATAAAAAGGCGCTGCCATTTACAGGCGCTGACCACTAGCATTCTGACAGTATTTTCCACTGCCTAGAGTCAGACATCCATTTTAAAGATGGGGTGGACTGGGGAAAATATGAATGAAATGCTTTTCCAAGAAAGTTACAAACTGACCGTTTTAGGGAATCGAACCCGTTATGTTTTGACCGTGAGTCCAACGCCTTAACTATTATGCCACATTGCTCAACATTATTATTATTATTATTCAAATCAAATGCGTGTCCATAACGTACATTGCACGTGATCCATTCTGGTTCCTTCGCAGAGAACTCAAAGTCCGGGCTCTTTTCCAGCTGGCTGTACAAACCACGTGATATCTTCACGGTGTTCACCTCAGCGCTGGCCAGCAGGGCACGGCTCACATCCATGCCGTTGCCTAGAACCAGGAATCTAGGGGAGGTCATCCCTACAGTCCCTGTTGCCACAATGCCGACATGCGCACTGAGCCGCACAGGAAGTGATTTCTGTGCGCTGTTTGGAGGTTTGGTCCCATTCACAACCTGAAAGAGTCAGAAAACAGTTCAACCTCCAGAATTTCTAAGAAGTTATTCATATGAAGTTCAGAAAAGTTATCCCTCACGTACTATTATTAGGTCTCAACTATGGCCTATGAGGAAAGCCTCAATGGCTGCCTGGCCGCCCAGGAGGTACCCATTCATAATATGAATGCGCCAGCAGGAAAGATAAGGGAGAGCTGTGTAGACATTTGCCCCTAACCATAACGTGGTGCCCTCCACACCCCTCCCCCCCCCCCCNATACACACACACGAGCCCATTGTTGTCTTTCATGTGTGACATAACTCCTTTTCTTCCACAACAACCATCAAAACTCCTCCTAGCGAAGCCACATTCATTACGCTCCACCATATTCCTCTAGGTTTTTGGCATCTATTATGTAGCCAAATCACTCAACATCCTTAAATGAGGTATGTTGGGCCTGCCAACAAATACTAAGATGTAAAAGTTTGTAAAAAGACCCATGATCTAGAAAAAGCACCGAATGTAAATTATTTAGGTACAAATTGAGCCTCACACATGTGTATATATANAGTAGTTAATGCTTATTAGCCATGCAATCGAGCATCAAAGAGGGGATGGTGCTGAAGATTGTTGTCAGTCCTTCTCGAACTGACGTTAAAGTTTCAATCAACATGGCGGAGCCCGGTTTTCTGGTAGTCCTCGATTCAGAAGTTCGAGCAAGCCGTAAGACTGAAGTAGGTCTTGTTTGTGTAACATTTGTAGCAGGAACGAAACTTATTACTGTTATCTATTTGAGCGAGGCAGAATAGGACCTGAAAAATGATGTTAGGCTCGGAGAAATTCGTTTCTTAGGGAATGCTGTGACCGAAGCCCGAAAGTTGCGAATGTTTCATGGTACACGTCTGCTGTTGCCACTTTTAGTGAATTTGAAAAATAAGAGAGTTCCACAAATATGTGCAGAGCGAACTGGGTGATGTTTATCTGTCTGGAAAAAAGACTGCCAGCAAATGGAATCATAAATTCCTACGACACTACTTAAATCTGCCAGCCAAAGGCAAAGTTACTAAATTAGAATTAATAGGCTAGATCTAGATCTAGTCTAACTCATGATCTGCCGCTCAAGATCTAGTCTAGTCTAGTTTAAATCGATAAATTCACGTAGGCTAGGCCTACATCTAAAATCTAAAGCCCAAGCAGAGTGATTGCAGGCGATGGACTCGATCTAGATTTCATTCTGAGACCAGACATAGAGACTCACTGGCATAAGTCTAGAGTTCAGAACTAACAAGTCTACTTCGATATCCAGTTTGTCTGGGTTTTTGTTACCCAAAAAGGGGAATAACCCCAGAGCACTTAGATCTACAACAAGAATTGGATCATCATATCTAGACTAGTTTAGGCTAGATCTAGATCTGTTCTATGTAACAAACATCAGAGGGTGGCGAGAGCTCAGACATGGTAGAGCTCAGCTCAGAGGATGCTAAGTACAGCTGTACTTTGTTCTAAACTAGGCGATTTAGTAGGACAGGACTGTTGTTACTACAATACTAAAACATTTCATTTAGTCTCAGACTAGCTACCATGTAAGTCCAGTCATAAGAGAGCTGCT
>JAWQUT010000801.1:50197-83319 GCA_033807755.1 Ellobium chinense
TTTTTCCTTCCCATTAAAAAGGGGCAATGGAAGTAGACTCTACTTTAACTCCATCGGTAAAGCAATCCAAAATCACGGTAGAATTTGTAGAATTCTAGGGTCCAAAGAAGAAGAAGAAGAAGAAGAAGAAGAAGAGGAAAAGTGCCAAAGACTCCATGCTTCACTACTGGGAAAGTCCTCACTTTCATGACGTCTAGGGTCATGTGGGCAACAGCATGACACCTGTCCCTTAGCAGCACGGCTTCTTTTTCAAAGCCAACCAGGTAGGTCTGTGAGTAGTGGAGCTGGGAGTACGGACAGAACGCACGATACTTGAGTACAATCTGTAGATAAACAAAACATGAGTGATCAGTAATAGAGGGTTACGCATTTAATCACGAGATACTGCACCAAACTTGAGATGAAAAACTCCGGCAAATTTCCCCTAGCGATTCTAATCCTTTTTTAAGAAACTGGTCTAAAGAACCCTGCAATTCTGAGCTAATGATGTGTGAAAATAATGGAAGTCGTTTGTTTCGGTCGCCCACCTTCATCGCTTTAGATCTAGATCTAACTAAACTCAGTAACAGTACCTAAGCTTATGTCAGAACTACAGCCCTAAATGCTCACACTATGGAACATAATTCAGTTCAACTCAATTCAGTTCAGTTCAATTCAACCTAATTCACTGTGTATTAAAGGCCGCTGTGGCCAATTACAACGTATTTACAGAACATGTTCCAAATAAGAAAGATGCATATATACTTGTATAAATAAGAAAATACTTCAGAAAGACGCTGCTGTGCACTCTTATTCTGTCGCTCCAACTCTCTCTGCCCTGTCACGCTTAGAACCGTTTTGTTATATTCCCTGCAAATTTTATGACAAAATATTTCAATGATTCTGCTTCCCTTTTATTCATTGTTGTTATAAATATGACAATGTTAAGTATGCTAGGTTTACAACTAGACTAGTCTACGCGATAAAAATATATTCCTAATTTCCTTGAAACGCGGCATTCTGCTACAACTTGGAATTCATCCTCCATTTTATTATAGAGTTCAAAATTTATTCAAGGTTTAGTTACTTCTCTCTTTCTACCACAAGACCGTGAGATCCTAATCTTGATATGTATAAGCCTCTATTCTGGTGTTATGTATTTGTTTTACTTTCAAAACATATTCTTCATACTTAAACTCAAAATGCCAGGCCCATTGGCTGGGGTGAGGAACTAGGGACATCAACACTTTACTCGTCCACTTAGTTTTATATTTTCACCCAGTGTATTAGCCCATTAGTCCATTACCCACTAGTTGTTATGGCCCGGCGAATTCTGTTCAATAAGTTTCCAGAAATCTACGAACTAACAGTAGACGACCATGTAAAACAACTGAACCAGGTCTATCATTGAGGGACAAAGATATCATTGTTTATCAGACATGTGTTAACAGGAATGACGTCACAGTTCAATTCCATCTGACCCAGCTAGAAATAGGCTATTGTCTAAGGTTGTCTTTTGTGCTAAGACAATGTTGGTGTGTCACAAAACAGAATGGGGTTAACTCAATTACTAAACACTATAACCTGTTAATTTTGATTCACTGTTCTAACAAAGTCCTGAGTTGTTTTGGTAGACAGTCGAAAGCATTTAAAAGGCAGACAGAAAGCTCAGATGGAAAATCGTGATTAAAAAGAGTTTCTAAGGCTACAGATACAATCTGCGATGGGCGTTTTTACTTCTCACATAGAAGTACATTGTTTTTAAAGTGTTCCATTACGGTTAAGTTGGCAAAACAGAAGATTTAAACAGCGCCGGCATCCATCTGTTCTATTCTTCTCTTCCTCATATCAAGATAAAAGCAATCCTTACATTCATCACTCCATGTTCATGACCTCCCCACCAACTATCCTTCCTTCCCCCATTGTCTTTGCAAGGCAACCGATCTGCAAGTGATGAACAAACTCGCTGGTTATTGAGGCTGCGAACACCAGCTAACTTTTAGTAAGTGTCACATCCATAATTATATAAATCGACCAAATCATAGACATATTATAGTTATTTTCACTTAACCGCTATTGGCCGGGAGCATGGAAAACATTGCTGTCGAAAGCAGCTGCGTTTATCCGATGATTTTTTTCCGTTTGAAAAATAGTCTGACTTATCTGATTTCAAATCGGACATTCGTCATCGAAGACAGAACGATTAAAGGAGATGAACTGTTCAGCTGTGTACTGTTTATAAGAAACGAAGTTGGCAGTTATTCTGTCAATTTTTACCAGCCTCTGTGCATCATAAATCATGCATCAACACAGTATGGCATACAGAAGTATAACACACGCTTAGGAATGGCTGAATAGAATGGAATCTGAATAGGCGGACTCACTGAATAAGTACATTGTTCTAGTATGAAGTTGATACGAATCGATTCATTGTCATTCTATCTTTTCATTATTTGGGTAGACCTCGAAATTACGTACACTTTAACAATAAGTGTACTTTTTCCATGTATCAAATGCATACCTTTTATCGTGGTTCCAATATATTTGCATTGCACTGCACTTCATTTCGAAAGAATGTAATTATTTTGATTATTTCCCTTACAATATATAATTTTTAAAATTTCCGTTCCTCTATCTTTGCACGTATTTGACAACTTAAAAAAAAGTGATAGCCTTGTTTCCCGTCCTCGACTTTGAAACAGACCACTGACAACTGATAATGAAACATTCGAACTGCGTTCTTGTGTGTCATTATCACTTGCCAGAGTTCTGAGATAACGACTCGAATAGGAAAATCAAGTACATTTATAAGTGAACTTCAGAGTTCTCAATTGTGTCTTTGTAAGGAGTGGCTCAGATACACTATATTGTTTGCTAAAGTCACTCTGTGTCAACGATTATGTCGCCTTCCATGTAATTCAGCCGATCTGATCTTATCTTCCCATCTACCTGGTTGAGCTGCACAATGAGGTTGTCCAGAAAACCGAGCACGTTGCTGACAGCATCCAAATTCATGGCGGTGCTCCAATCCACAATTTCCATCATGACCACCCCTAAAGCCGAGTGTATCTTGGACTCGACCTTCTCTCCGGAGTTCATAGCAGTCATGACATGGGGCGGCACTATTTCCGACATTAGGTTATCCAGGTCGGTCTTCACGGAGTTCAGAGCTGACTCCTGAAAACAAAGAAATGGTATTTTGGCTGCAGGTCTTAACTTCAAACTGGTCCTAATATTCGGACCAGATGATAGTTAGTTTTTCTCCCTGCCCCTCCTCATTTCAGCCACAGATGAAGATCTCATACGGCAAATTCTAGAACTATGAGAAATTTTATTTCAACCAAGCTGGAGCCTGTGCAATATTATTCAAGGAGTTTATCATATAAAAAGATATAAACCATTATGACTACTTTACATTTTCTAACAGCTTCACAACATACATTTTATATTTTTACACAGCACAGTTAACATTTTACATTTAACGTCAATACAAAAGATTCACATGCGCAAGTCATAATTCATTCCTGACAGTCGTTTTTTTTTTCACTCAATATTTCGCATTTACTCCCTACAATTTAAACACATTTTGCCAACTTAACTATATCGGTTTTTTGTTCTCTTGCAGTCAAATAATTCCTTACTCTTATACAAATAAAAACGTAAATGAAATCCATCGTTTATAAATCTGCTCCTTTTAGATATTGATATAATTCCCACTCTTAAATGACTATGAACCCGTTTTGACTTCTTTTATTCCCTAACTCTCTCTCTCCCTCTCTCTCTCTGTCTCTGTCTTTCTGACTCTATCCCCCCCCCCCCCCCCCCCCCNCTCACCTCACCCGCACCTCCATGTTTGCGCAGGTAATTTGTGATAACATGCTTGAAATTTTCTATCATTCTTCTTAAACCAAATTATTGTAAATACTCTTCACATTTCAGTTCCTGTTTCATACATCTATAAATAATTTTCCTTTATTTGAAATCTCTTTGCTTACAGATGTGTCCCTGTAAGTTTTCCGTATACGTATACATATATTGAAAAAGCTGTTAAGTCCCACACAAGCCTACCGTGAACGTGTACCGAGCACATTGTTTATATATACATGTATATGTGCTCTTTCAGATAGCTTGGCACGGAAATAATTATTAATTAACTTGGTAGACAGTGACCTTCCGTTACTGGGTCGATCTAACCGTAAAAGACAAATCACTGAAATGTTCCAGCTATCAGCTTAGTGCTGCCAGTATGGTTTATTAATGCCAAGCTCGGTACGGCCATTAATGACAGCGATAATGATGATGATGTAATGAGAGTCCTTTGATTTCTCAGCTTAATCTCCTAAAGGGAGGAGGGGGTGGGGTAGGCGTTTGCGATTAATTCAGATCGATTTGCTACCACCACTCTTTTAGCTTGGTAATTCATCTATATTGTACTCTAATTTATCATGTTGAATGCATAGTTTTATTTTCCCACCACCTGGACACAATTTCCTCTAGGAATCTCCCTTGCAAATTTTAGGAGCTATGCGAAGAGTGCATTGCATCAACCAATGTTAGAATAATATTTGTGCATTAGTATTGCACGCATCTTTACTATCGTTCAACATGCAGAGTTAATAGAAATTTTACGATGATAAGAGATCCCATCGTTAATGAGAAAACTCTCAAATGATAAGCGTTACGGTATTTGACCTTAAGACCAGATGAATGGTTTTAAAACAAAGGTACGTGCCTTTCACTGTTTATGCCGAGGGATACGTCAACAAATTAGGAACCACTGATGGAGTGGTAAACTGACAAACAACACTGATACGTGCTACAATATGAGCGTCATTTGAATAATACGAGTTATCTTCATTGGTTATCTTTTCAAACATGTCAAATTCCGGTGCGTGGCTTTTGCTTCCGGTGAGTGCAGGGTTCGGTAACTCTTTGATGCATTAGATCCATATTGCCCATTGCTCGTGGGAGTTTTTATTATGGAGAATGGGGGCTNGGGGGGGGGGGGGGGGGGGGGTAATGACAATGATGGTAAGGCAGTTGTTTTTTCGAGCTTATTTCATTGTTCTTCTTTCTTCTTCCTTTCTCCATGTACTATGTGATATATTTGTTTGCGCTTTTATTTTCTTTGGGTCTCACTTTCTCTTCTTATGCATTTTGCATTTTCTTGCTCAGTGGTATTCTTGCTTAATCAATGGCGGTGGTGATGGTGGTCGTGATGATGATGATGATGATGATGATGATGATGATGATGATGATAATAAAAATCATAAGGTGGTGGTAGAGGTGCCTATACCTTGGCCTCGATTTCCTCCTCCAGATGTGCCGTGTAGTCCTCCATAGCCTCCATCATATTGTCCATGATCGTCTTCCTGCCAGTTCGGCCTCGCCTCAGCATCTTGGTGATCTGATGGAGGTAGAGTCACAAAGCCAGTCGTTACAGGTATATATATATATATATATATATATTTGCGGCGTTATTGTGCGAAGGAAACGACTAAACTTCATCTACATCATTAACACCGCTCCTCTTTTTGTAAATATTGTGCTCACACACGTGTGTAAACATATCGGTTAGGCTGAAAATATAAAAAAGCTATGCCAGCCACTCTAAAAACCCGCCATATCTGAGGAATTTGGCTTCAAAAACACCAATTTGGCTACATACACCACAATAGTAGTGACGTCATGAGCATAAACGTCAATTTAAAAAATGGAACAGGCCATTTGGATATGGGAAAATCCATTTTCTACGTATTTCGAAGACAATCAGGAACATCGCAGGCCACCAATTTTAAAAAAAAAAAAGACCAGTTATGGTCAGTTTGTGCCTTACTCCCACAATATATATATATAATATATCTCTCTGTGTGTGTGTGTGTGTGTGTGTGTATGTCTGTGTGTGTGTGTGTGTGTGTGTGCGTATATATATATGTGTACATATTATGTGTTTAGAAATCATACTTATTTGTCTTATATATATATTATCGTCACACTGACGCATGATATCTATTCATGCTAGTACGATAAAAACATATTAATATTTCTTTGTTTCACCCATAAGCTAAATACAAAGGTGTAAAGGAAAGCTGTTTTTCCTTTATTAAAGCAGCATGAAACCAAAATATGCAACTGATCTTATTCATAGAACACGACGCTCAAGACCAAAAGAAATAAAGAGTCAAATTTTCTGACCGTGTATATATGATCCTATTCAGTTCTATTTATTTGATTTATTTTGAAGCCAGGTTGCAGAACAGTAACATACAGACATCAGTATGCATGGCAAATACATAAGCAGAAGAAACAACCTAACTGCATGTACACTAAATGATAGGTAAGACTAAGAGACAAAGTACGGCACTACAGCTATGTATTATTGAGTTTATATGGTGATAACGCTGGGCAGTAGTAAGTACAGGCAATTTACCAAGAAAGCTGTTAGTGTTAAAGGATAGAAATGATATGGCAATAGTATTTTCCTCTTTCAGAAGTCGCCAAAGATTCTGATGAGGTAAATTTAGGTTCACTTTCAGGTGAACCTGTCGATGTATCCAGCAAACGCATTCGCTCTTTACTAATGCAAACACTTTCCAAAGTAAGTCTATCTCCAGCTCACAAATTACAGAATCTTCCCTTTCTATTTTTGTTGTCGTTGTTGTTTGAAATTCGTGAATGAACATCAAATATTATTCACAAGAACACACAATCACTGATATTACAAGCAACAAGAATTACTCGATGGAAAAGATTTTTAAAAAATGCAGTTCCAGTCGATCGAGAGTCGTTACAACCGACCCGGTCTGTGAGGTTCACATTATGGATTCAGGTTAAAATCAGGGGAATTATTGTCATTATAAGATGATCTTCGGCCTGCTTTATAGTCTGTTGGCTTTGATAACCCGGAGGGAAAAGGGGAGCCGATGAAGAAAGTGACTGTTTAAAGGTCATAGTACGACATGTTACGGTCATGGTACCGCAATTGTTAAAGAAATACAGTTATATGTAGTCTATTTACTCGTCACGAAAGTGTAAGCAAACCAGATTACAGACTTCATAATTTCTACACCGGGTATTAAAGTGGTCACGCATATTGACTGGTCAAGCCCCCCCCCCCTTCTNAGCCCCCCCCCCCTTCTTTTTTTTTGGTTTACGTCAGATGGAAAATTAGTTCAATTAAAAAAAAAATCCTTGAGACAAAAATCAATGGGTAAAGTCGTTACAAAAGTACACGTTTTAGAAATTGAACAGACCCTACGAGCTTGATCGCTCTCGCTGTCAAGGAAAACGACTGAAAACGCGGAAGTGGCATCATAATCATAACCAAGGTTCTGCTTATGCTGAAATATGCGAAATTAGTTCATCTTCAACATCTGTCTAATTACTCGCCTGAATGCAATGCAGGGAAACTAAAATTGAAGCCAACCAGGCAATAATTCAACCACACTATTTAATCATCACTCAATACAGCTTGAAGCCAAATCTTGTCCCATGGCAGCTAGAAAACGACATTACTGTGGCTTCTTGGTACAGATAGGAGGTAGATTATAAACGAGGAAATGTAGGCCCTCCATCCATTAATTAGGCTTAATCTCGCTCATTAAGTCCTGTCTGCTGACGCACAAATGGCGTCTCTGTGATGTACAAATATATATTCGCTAACATGTTCAAACCCATGTATTCTTATCGGTTCCTATTGTTGGCTTTGATTATATTTATACTGACGTACTTTCTACTCCCAACAAACCCGGAAGTAAGTGGCATATCACACAGTGGTTATGAAGTGGAGGGCAAGTTAAAGTACAGACTACCGTGAAAAAGACAAGGCAAACGCCGGGTTTTTTTTCCTGGGAAAAATGTCCTCAAACATGTTTGACAATCTGTTTTAACGAACATAACACCACGTGATATCATGTTTGCTAAAACAGATGTGTTTACTGAGTGTACACAGATCTCATTCCATGTCAGGACTCAAGGGATAACAAATCATTGTTCACAACCACTTTTAAAGCATCATGTGGACTTTCCCAACAGGAGAGTATCTATTTCATTCATACCACATGCGCCACAACAGCATCTGGTCAAGCCACAATGGCTCTGGAAAAAATACTACCCTTCACAAATTAGTAAACTATCGTAGCACCATACAGATGCCCATAAAGGGAACATTTATTATCAACTTTCCGTTGTCTTATGGGAAACAAAGAGAATCGTCAGAAAGCTTGCCATGCTCCGATTCAAGAAGTCTTATGCACCATGAAGATTGTAGAGGTGTCCTCCTGTGGCCGTATGCATAATCCATACCTTAGTTACCGTACTGCGTTAACCACAGTGAACACTACTAATGTTTTGGGAGTTTCCAGTGGTTACCACAGTGCGTAAACTAACGTAAGGATTACGCACACGGCCACTGGTCTTGTTTTGGATGGATGATTGATACTGAATGGACGAAGGTGTGCATGCTCAGAATAGAGTTTAAACTTTAAACTTATTTCAGTGTAGGCCATTGGCCAGATATTTTGTTAAAAAAAAACAAAAAACGTTCCCTTACTTGCTCCTAACAAAGAGAAGAAAATAAAAACACCAAATGCGCTCTAACTTGCACTTTTCGCTCTGTATCACAGACAGCGACAAAGCGAGGACAATTTTGATTTAAAGTCGTGGCGCTGGAGAGTTCGACATGAACGGCCCAAAACATAATAATCTATACGTAACGAATCACTAGCTCAACATTTGTAATGTCGAGATCCTCAGAAAACAGTGAAACATTAATAAAAGACGAGATGTTATTTGTAGTTGTACCTCTTGGGTGTTTGGAGAGAGACTCTACCATGATTTAAGCTCAAAAAGTCGAAGAAAACAACTGTGATTTGCTATCACTACTCCCCTCTCCCCTTCCCAATCCCCTCCGTATCTTAATATGAGTCACATGCTCTTTTCAAGTCTTATCATAATCTCACCAGAGGTTTATTCTATCAGAAATAGGACTCGCCAAAAACATAATGTATTCATATAAAGTAATCATGTAATCGTAGATCTGTGTTACTGTTAGCCAGCGGGAGCTTATCAAAGGGGTCTGTCAGCTTTCTCCATGATTGGCAAAGCTATGATTGGAATTGTTCTCCGTTTTGATCCTAATGGCTTCACTGACATTGTCCTCCATTTCCTGATTAGTGATGATTTTATTTTTATGAATAGTAGACAATGGTTAAAACGAAATTCGAGGAACCAAGACTAATGTTCGGTTGACACAGAGTTTCAGTTGACACAGATAAGCCAGTTAAAAAAAGGAAAGTAAACTAAACAGCATGTCTTGTTTCCTATTTTTTAAGCGATATTTTCGGTATAACCGTTTTCGTATAAACCGTTTTCTACTGTATCTCGTTTGAGACACCTAGCGATTACCTGCTCAAAAGTAGGTCTTGCTGAGGGTAGCTCTGACCAGGCCAGTTCCATGATCTGTCTGATGGTGATTGGAGCATCGGCGCTGGGCTCTGGACGCAGTCGGTTGTGCACTATGGCGTGGAGAACCTGACCAACAGAGAATAATTGATCCCATCGTTAATGCGCAAGCTCTCAAATACGCCATCGATGTCAGAGAAAAGTCGATTCTTCTTAATTGGTACTTCCCAAAAATATGCCCAGTAAGCTATTAGTATTAAGAGGACCTGTATTATCCGTTGAGTTTTACATAAGAGAAAACACGGTAATAATTTCTTCACTGAAAAAAAAATGTATTCAAGCAGAAAATGTGATTAATAGAACTGAGTTTTTAGGTATAAAAGTTATAGATGGCCATAAGCAAACTACATTTATATTGGTCTCATCTAGCAACCCCCCTATAATGTTATTTAACTCGCGTAGGCATTGTAGCACCACATCTTTATCAGTGCGAGAGCATTTGGCCTCTTCGGCTGACTACGCCTTGTAACTATTTTACCGTGTAGATTGCATGCTGACCGCTACGATACCAAACGGCTGAATCCGTCGCATGCTTCTTCTCTCGACTGGGCAGGGTGTGGCGGGACAGTCTGACATCCGCACAGGCCACAGTTTTTCATTACAACGTTCAGATATTTTTCTCATCCCACAATAGTTAATATCCACCNAGCTTCCCCCTCCCTCCCCTCAGGTGATTGTCCTCTTCGAATGTGGGATAGATGGGTCTTTCTAGTGGGTCTTTGTTGACCCACCTGCTCTGGTGTCATGTGATCGGCCAGCTCGAAATACGGGTCGTCCCTCGTGAAGAGCTCCTGCAGGATGATGGAATAGCTGTACACATCACTGGCCTGGGTCGGCCACTCCTCGAACTCTGACCTCAGAATCTCAGGCGCCGTCCAGAAATCTCTAGAATATGTGGAAATAGAAAGGAATAGGAGATTAAGTTGGGATGAAATCTAGAATGTATGGGAGATAGCAAGGAATGGGAGACATTTTCATCGGGATGAAATTTAGGATAAGATAGCAAGACAGAGGAGTTTACATAGAGACGAAATATAGAATCTGTAGGAGATAGCAAGAAAGAGGAGATTACGTAGTGGAAGATCTAGATTGTGTAGGAGACAGCAACAAACAAGAGAATAAATTAATAACGGCAAAATTCAGAATGTGTGGGAGCGACAGTAAGAATGAGGAGATTTAATTAAAGTATAGTCTAGAATGTGTGGTAGATAGTAAGAAACCGGAGATCACAGCAAAGCAAAATATGCTAATGTTGGATTTCAGTTGTGCACGAGCGAAACCATTTCAATTCTAAACCCTCGTTCTCTCTCTCTCTCTCTCTCTTTCTCTCTCTCTTTCTTTCTGTGTTCTCTCTCTTTCTTCTCTCTCTCTCTCTCTCTCTCTTTCTCTCTCTCTCTCTTTCTGACATTTGCACAATCAAATATGCTGCCTCACGTTACCCAAATAAATGCTTTTTACATAATTTTAATTGCAGCTTGTGATCTAGGCTAGTTTATGTTTGTACGTATGTGTTTGTTCGAGACCGTACTCTGTCATTAGTCTATGTATCCGAAGAAGGCCAGCAGAGGGTCGAAATTTTGGAAAATAAAGATCAAAAACATGTTTATGAAATTTTCGTTCCCCACGGACAGCAAAAAGGAATCAAATATTGACGGTGGTTGTGTTCCAGAATGGGTAACGAAACTCATCCACATAGTATGGGCCACATCAATAACAGGATAAACCCGTACTTAAACTGTGACGGTCTTTTGCAATGATAGGATAACCGTTTGACTAGATTCTAAATTTACTTGTGTCAGTTTTGTTGTTGTTTTTTTTTTTATCTGTTTTGTTGCACTATTCAAAGATTAAAACAACGATGGCGACTTTGACCTTTTAAAGAGACCACTGTGGTGTCCCATTCTTGTCGGCCCCAGAAAGACTTTATATCCAAACAGAGAAGTTTGATCGATATTATATATATATATCCGAATAGAGATGCACCTTAATCTCATTGTATGTATTCGATACATGTTCTACAAGTAATCGATGTCTGAAAAAAAATTGGTGTAGAGTCGAGCTTTGCTGAAACATTTCCATGTTCCACAGGTGTATCCATACCACAACAGTTAATGACATTTGTTTACCTTTGTGCCTCATTCACTTTAGGACCAAAAAAAAGTACGGTACTGCAGGTGAACTGCAAGAATGCCTGGAAACGGACGTCAACGAAAGCATAGAATAATAAAACAGCAACGACAGATGGAAGCAGCAAGAAATCAGAAAAGGACAATGTACTGCCATTCGGTTCCTCACATCCAAAGAAACTACTGCTTTGTTCATAACTGGAAACAGGGAGATATTTTTTTTAACACATCAGTCTTATTTTTAGCAAACCATGATGGTTAAATGTTTCCTAATACAGTTGCAATAAATTGCCATATAACTTTCAGCCCATAAAACTGAAGAGGAAGTAATCTTCATAATGATCAAATGTTTATAATATACATATTATTTTCCTTTTACTTTTAAATGGAAACACCGACTACGGATTTATGGACTACATATTATCGAATGCACACCCTGCCATTCAAGTATTTGGCTATTCGAGGGGTTTAGACCTGATTAAGTCTGATGTCGCTATTTGGAACATCTCGTCCCAAGAGAATGAATAACGGATTGATCAGAGGCACAGTCAGCCTATTCTATTTCTAACAACATTTGTTGTCTACGGAACCGATCAATGAATGAAGTGTTTATCTCATCGGAGGATACGCGTTTTCACCATTATATAATGTTAAAGCCACAACAACGACCCACTATCACTGATTTCAGGAGCGATTTATTGGGACAGTGGCAATTTTTAAGAATGCTTTGCAATTTTACATTTTACAAACACAAAATATCGGTTATATTCTGTTTATCAAATGTTTCATCAACAAGGTGGTTATTTTGGTCAGCCAGATATTGAACATTTAGATTTTTTAGATTTTACACAATAATTTCATTTGATTTTGTTCACTCCAGCATGAAGCAAATTCTATTTGAATGGATAACAATAGAGCTCGCTTAATATTATTTGATTTTGTCGAGCACGAGAGAGAGAGAGAGAGAGAGAGAGAGAGAGAGAGAGAGAGAGAGAGAGAGAGAGAGAGAGAGAGAGAGAGAGAGAGAGANGAGTGAGAGAGAGAGAGAGAGAGAGAGAGAGAGCGAGTGAGTGTAAGACAGACAGACATACAAACAGACATACAAACAGACAGACAGACAGACGGACAGATAGACAGACAGACAGTTTGCCCAATAAGATTTCATTTTTTTTCTTGTTCCCAGTCTCAATCTTAATAGGCGTTATCACTTTACAGCATATTACTTGCTGGCCGGGGTGTGTCCAGGCACTGCCCGGAAGGGGAGGGGACAGTCAGATTCACAATTAAAAAAAAACATTTTTGCTGTCCCTCCTTCCCCGATATATGAAATGAGCGGCATAACACCTAACAACTTTCCCCTAAACATCTGGTCATCCTGACTTATTCCATAGTATTTATGGGGTCAAACCAACACATTTTTGGTGAAAACGGAGAAAGCGTTCTGCACAGAGGTTTTCCGCAACCCTCACATCAAGATCACAACCTACATGGAAAAGCCAAGGAACAAGGTGCTGGTACATGTTACATTTAAATGGCGGGTTGCATTCGCCGCCAGGGACTGATACTGTCGTATATCCTTAAATGACTTTAATGATAATCTATCATACAGTATATTTGGTAACCTGGAAACATATAATATGTGTCACTTTCCGGACAAACCACCACGGTTACAGACGTCAAATCTGGCATGAGGGTACGGAAGAATACATCGCTCATTATGACGGTCTTCGATTTTTTTGCCATTTGGAAACGCCGAATTAAAAAAAAAATATTTTATAAACAACTCCGGTCCTTATATTCGGCTATTGGTAATCCCGGTCCGGAAAGAAAACACAAGTTTGCTATCGGATGACGTCATGAAAATTTGCGTGCGCGGAAGTATTCATCGGCGGGAACAGCTGGCATGGTCATGGTGGGGCGAGAGAAAGTGATGGAAGGACACACACACACACACAATAAGAAACTGTTCAAGTAAGTCTTTTCATCCCCTCCCCCTATCCTTCCCCTGGAGTGTAACCCTGCAACAGTGACGCCCGTTGCAGTTTTGAAGCCGATAGGACGGTCACACTCTGGCTTTTAGAGTAGGAAAGCCGGCGTCTAGTCTTCTCGGATAAGGACGAAAAACTAGGAGGTCCCGTGTGCACGTTGCGCACGTTAAAAATCCCTTNAGAGAGAGAGAGAGAGAGAGAGAGACAGAGAGAGAGAGAGAGAGAGAGAGACAGAGAGAGAGACAGAGAGACAGAGAGACAGAGAGAGAGAGTATAAGACAGACAGACAGACAGACGGACAGACAGAGACAGACAGACAGACAGACAGTTTGCCCAATAAGATTTCTTTTTTTTTTTTTGTTCCCAGTCTCAATCACTTTATAGCATATTACCTGCTGGCCGGAAAGGGAGGGGACAGTCAGATTCACAATAAAAAAAACATTATACTGTCCCTCCTTCCCCGATATATGAAATGAGCGGCATAACACCTAACAACTTCCTCTAAACATCTGGTCATCCTGACTTATTCCATAGTATTTACGGGGTCAAACCAACACATTTTTGGTGAAAATGAAGAAAGCGTACTGTACAGAGGTTTTCCGCAACCCTCACATCAAGATCACACCCTACATGGCAAAGCGAAGGAACAAGGTGCTGGTACAGGTTACATTTGAATGGCGGGTTGCATTCGCCGCCTGGGCCTGATACTGTCGTATATCCCTAAATGACTTTAATTTAATGATAATCTATCATATATTTGGTAACCTGGAAACATATGTGTCACTTTCCGGACAAACCACCACGGTTACAGACTTCAAATCTGGCATGAGGGTACGGAAGAATACATCGCTCGTCATGACGGTCTTCGATTTTTTGCCATTTGGAAACGCCGAATTGAACAAAAAAATATTTTATAAACAACTCCGGTCCTTATTCGGCTATTGGTAATCCCGGTCCGGAAAGAAAACACAATTTTGCTATCGGATGACGTCATGAAAATTTGCGTGCGCGGAAGTATTCATCGGCGGGAACAGCGGGCATGGTTATTGTGGGGCGAGAGAAAGTGATGGAAGGACACACACACACACACAATAAGAAACTGTTCAATTGAGTCTTTTCATCCCCTCCCCCTATCCTTCCCCTGGAGTGTAACCCTGCAACAGTGACGCCCGTTGCAGTTTCGAAGCCGATAGGACGGTCACACTCTGGCTTTTAGAGTAGGAAAGCCGGCGTCTAGTCTTCTCGGATAAAGACGAAAAACTAGGAGGTCCCGTGTGCACGTTGCGCACATTAAAAATCCCTTGGCAGTTTTAAAATCGTAAAAGAGTAGGCCTAGCGATCGCTGTCCGGACAAAATTGATAGGAAAATTCTACTAAAAAACGTTAACAGTGACCATGAGGGCGTAATAAAACAAATATAGCCGTAATCGTGCTGACACACCGTAAAACACAAACTCACTCACTCACTCACTCCCTGGCAGGACCGGGACCTCAGCTAGCATAAGAGATTCAACCCGTGACTATCCGTACAGTCGTACAGCCTAAATATCTAAGCGTACGATAACTCTGGGGTGTATCAGCTTTACAAAATGTCCCATTTACATTATGCATAAACCTGACTCTGAACTTCAAGTTTATCCAGGCTCCCTGACGGTGACACTAGCATTGCATACATCTGAGTGTTTGACTTCCTTCATGCTCTGCTCAGTATAGGAGACTCCCGGACAGAGGCTAGATTAGGGTTAGGGACAGAGCTAGAAAAGTTAAAGGTAAAGCACACATTTAATAAGAGAATTCTTTTACAATGGTAATGTCTAGGTACCCTCGTAAATTTACTTTCTTTGCGTTAACCTTAGCCCTAATCCTGCCCCTAAGCCTTAATCAAGCACCTGGGAAGAGTGCCAGGATATTGCCAACGATATACGTGTCAGAACATCCGGGTTCCAAATGAGTTTAACGCAGTGCGATGAGCAAAAATGCAGTTCTGTATTACAAACAGAAGTGTTTACCGTTTTGGCACTTTCATCAAACGGACAGAAAAATATCATTCAAAAGTACCAGAAATTGCGTTCTACATGCTCTTGTGTGAGACGTTTTCTAAGCGGGCTTTGAGCACATCTTGGAGTGTATTGATTTTCCTGCTGGTGATTTTTAACTCATTACTGCCTTTTGCCAGTTATTTAGACAGAAACGGCAAACATGTACACGTAAACATGATAATAATAATCACTATCTCCCTGTGAAAAATTGACGGCACAAAGCAAAAACGAATCATTAAAGTGTAAAATCATCGTTTGTTTTTTTTTATCTGTGATGAAAACATGGAATAAATTGACAGAGCGAGTATCGCTTCAGAGATTTCTCAAAGAAAACTTCCTAAACCTCTAACTCTAAGTAGTCTAAGCTGGCGTGAAATAGTAGAATGGAGGCTCTCCACTGTAATCATATGATGTGAGTACAGTGGTGGCCCCTCACCTAGTCTTCGCCAACTGGGAACGTTTCTGTGATTTGAGGTGAACATTTCATATAATAACTGAGAGGAGCCGTTACAGTTTGGCTCCCACAACCTATAACAATCATGCCACTAATTCGAGTACCTACCGCTGAAGATCGTTAGAGTTTACAAAGAATGGTAAACAGGTTACAGGCTAGTAATTGTACTTTCACTATTGGATCCTACTACTTAGGGGCTATATTTCATCTCTCCTTTTCCCTCTTTTGGCATGCCCTGCTTCCTGTGATAAGGGCTCCAGGAGCAAATATTGATTTAATGGGAAGCTGTGTCCATTTTACTTTATTTTGCCGGGCACTATTTAGCCCTTGGGCTGGAACTATCACTATCAGGTCAAGAATGTGCTCAGGCGGAAGAAGAAGGGTTTGGCGTTGACCAGTGAAAAGGGTAGGGTCTGTTTACAAAATATAGCAACCAAGCTCAAAATTTCAGTGGGCTTGGTAGGGTTGGGTAGGTCTTAAAATTTTGGCCACGCATGACCTTAAATCTGATATATGGGTTTGGGTGAAAGCTAGAACTTTGGGTTTAGAATTAGAGGGCAGCTAAAAATGCTAACACAGCCCATAGATGAAAAAAGTTCCAATTCCATTACAGGTCTGTAATCAACAACTAATCCCCGCACACATAAAATGCTTAGGGAGTCACTTTCCTTTCCTAGAGGATGTAACCCGGATAACATGCGCAACTTAACACCATAAGTGCATTGGTTTTCTATGCACACATGCACACCAAAGTGCTTGTTGGTACACAGCTCATGATTTCAGTGGCAGGGATGATTCATCTTACGACAACTGTCATTTTATTATTTGGGATAGCACCAGATGTTTGGCACCAGATTTTTTTTCTATGTTCATTAGATACTTTCATGCAGGATCTATGACGGCTTTTTTGTTTTTCTGTCTTGATAGAGCGTTGCGAGGAATTAANNNGGGGGGGGGCGGGTCCTGAAAATGAGGTTTTGGGGTGAAATTATCGAAATCATGGTTTTGTTATTTTCAGGTACTTTGACATGTCTAGAATCCAGACAAAGTGTTGGTGACTGCAGAAAAATTCATTTTTTGTCTAAAAAATGCATCTGAAGATGATGACTGAAGCTTTGTTTAGTTACACTTGAAACTTTTGACGGCCAATTTCTCAAAACTATATTTTTTACAACAAATTTCCTATCTTCATCGTTATTTCTGGACCAATCTATGTAATTTTCTGTATATAACATAACAACTCCAAACGTGTACATAAAAAGTAATAGAGAGATATTTTTTTTCAAATTTTCTGAAATTCGTGATGTTTTTGTCAAAAAATTGTGAAAATTAGTTATTAGTGAAACCCCAGTTTTTAAGCTGTGTAAAATAAAATTGTATCAGGATATCCAAAAAGGCTGTCTATTGGTGTTGAGAGAGTATCTGTGGACATGTCTCTGTAAAATTTCAGATGGACAGCTTTTCATTTGACGGAGGAGACAGTTATTGAAAATGACATATTTTCATGTAAAAATTCAAGATGGCGGCAGTTTTCATAGCAGCCAAGAAATAAACATGATATTTTTTCTCTGTTGTAATCTAATTCGAACATGCTGAATTAAAAAAAGATAGTTAAATTTCAAAAACATGTGGCAATTGGAAATTTGCCCTCAGGACTCGCCCCCCTTTTTAACAAGATCCTTTGATGTAATATGAAGTAACTTCATGGTAGATAAATGTCGAATGTGACGTATTGCTAGCTCTAATCATAGTCCTGTACGCGGAGTTCTTCGGACAATAAAAATGTCAGCAAACAAAGAGAACATTATTGATTTACTTCACTCATAACAAGTTAAAATATCATAAGTGTACACGCCGACTGGATAATGTAGCGTCGGTCCCTATTAATGAAGTTTTTTTTTTTTTTCTAACTGTCCGGATGAAAATGGCTAACTGGATTGTATATAGACTAGTACACTTGAACTTAATTGGTGTCCAATAATTGCCTAGTTTTGTGTGTGTGTGTGTGTGTGTGTGTGTGTGTGTGTGTGTGCGTGCGTGCGTGTGTGTGTGTGTGNGTGTGTGTGTGTGTGTGTGTGTGTGTGTGTGTGTGTGTGTGTGTGTGTGTGTGTGTGTGTGCGTACGCACGTATGTATGTGTGTTCATGTGTTCATATGTATGAGAGTTTATGAATGTATAGAACTCAATGTTCCCACTGTCACGATCATAACCCTACATAATGCTGCGCTGCGCATAACATGTGAACTTCACTGATGCTAACTGATAATTTTGCCTGTGAATGCGTGCCTGGGTGTGTACATGCGTGCGTGCGTGCCGAAAGCAGTCTTTTAACTGCCGAGATATCATAACATGAGTCATGAACATGGCGAATGTGTCATTTTCACTTGTGGCCCTGTTTATATTTGCTTTGCCCCGAGATATCAAGTGAAGACGGTGGCATCACAAGATACGCCCATTACAAACACGTCATGGCTCACTCGTGTCTTCGTCAAAAGTATCTGTTCCAGGACTGTACCAGAATCGAGAGTATTTTTGATACTGGACTAGTGCGAGTACTCCACCTCCAACCGCTGAGTCAGCTGATTATTATTGATATTGCTATTTTATATAATACTTCATTACTCCCTTATCCTACGAAGGACACTGCAGATGGTAAACTGTGGAAAATGGAGAGGAGCCTACATGATAGTAACATTAATAGTGACAAGAGTACTGTGATGTTTAAAGCTGAACTCCCATCTAACCGCGCTGCAAACGTATTCTTCTGAAGCCATAAGAAAGCTGACCTCGGTAGCCGATGGAAATCTGAAATTGTTGACAGAAATTTCTTCACATTTGATATCTAGGTCTAGATTTTATTCGATGGCATCCTTGACACAATCATTTCTAAGCAGTACATAAAATATTGTGTCACATTATGTAAAGTATTAACAATCAGTATTAATATTAATGGAAGACTAAGAGTAGAGAAAGATGCATGTCAATGTCGTAAAGTTTCACTTTATCTTCTATCTAGCATAGATTGTCAATTTGTTTGTATCTATTTCATAAGACTATACTATTACTAATTTAGACGCAAAATTCAACAAACGTTTTGATCTCCAGTGAGTACAGATCCATGTCGTCAGAAAATGGTGTGTGTGTGTGTGTGTGTGTGTGTGTGTGTGTGTAAAAAATAGTGAGCTTCAAGGCACGTTCACGATTTGCCCCACGTGAGCCAATTATCATTTTTCCTCTGGCAATTTCAATTTCATAAATTATGGAGATTTTCTTTGCTCATCTGAAATCAGTTCCCGATAGATTCAGTGGTTCAAAAGGTGGCTAGGGCCGCTGCCCGTTTGCGAGATCTTTAGAATTATAGCAATCTGGGACAACCCCAGGCGTACAGATGCTCACCGACATCTAAGATTAATAGTTGCTTCACAAAGAGAAAGCCAACTGATATCCTGCTAACAATGGGTGTAAATTATGATTGCCTGGAGGAATACAGGAAGGAAAGCCAAAGACTTCTTCTGGGGAAAAAAAAGGGCGAAACCTCGTTTCACATCTTGTACTGAATTTTCTGTTGCCTGTAAAATGTGTGATTTGCCAACCATGTTTGCAACATGTCGCAACATAATTATTTTATTATGTTTTCACACACACACACACACACACACACACACACACACACACACACACACACACACACACACACACACACACACACACTGTTACATAATATAATCAACTCCGCGTAATCGCCACTTTCGCTTAATCTCAACTTTTATCTTTCGATAACGTTATTCGGTAAATCACNCACACACACACACACACACACAAAGCCTATATCCAGGAATACTATCAAGCTGATCTAAGGTTAGGGGCTACTTATGATTGGATTCCACTCATCGTCTTGTACTCCTCTCGCCTCTCGATGAGTGCCCGTCTTATCTCCTTCTCAGATTTCGACTACCGGTACTGACAAGATAAGAAACTTACTGATTAACAGTCCTGGAATTATCCAGTTATGTCCGCCTACATCTGAGCAGCCAGCGATAACGAGCAGTCGGTATTTTGCAATAGAATTAGAAGTGTTCTCTTTGTTGGTTCAGCAGACTGTCAGCGTGTAAAATTGGATCTAGATGGCATTTCAGTACAGATGCCAACATGGCAAAGTTGTTTTGGATACTTTCTATGACGTCAGTCTATCAGACCTGAAACATGCACTGGAACAAAAAACATTCCTGCTTTCATACTTTGAATGATTAGTCTATGTGATGCTTGTAAATATCATTTCAGCTCTTGAGATATTCAAAACCTTTATTTCTGACTTCGCATGACATACGACATTAGCTTATGTTGCCTGCGACTATAATTACCATACCAGTTAATAAAGAGTTCACTCCATGTCATTTAATCTGAGTATCAGCCGGAAAATAAACAATATAATGATACACAATCAAAAATATAACGCTTTCACTCTCATATTCAGTATAACCTATATATAGACCTATATGGCGAGCATCGTTTCTGTTAAGAATGATGAGATGTGCTCATACTAATGGTTTGTTTGTGTAGGTTTGGTTATTTATGAAAGGTTGTAAAGCAAAGCTTTCTCTCAGAAGTCTCAGGTTTTTAAGTTGCAATATTACATAATATATTTTGGGAAAATATGAAAGCTCTAGCTGCGATATTACAGAGCCTGCGGCTTAAGCTATCAGATTCTTGTTTCAAATGTAGATTTAATGTTTTCATGTCTGTTGGACTGAGCCATTCAAGAAGGTCATGACATTTATCTGGCGCCATTGAATTCCTTTACCCTAAAAACCGAAGTCTAGACACCAAAAATATTCTATAGTCCGTAAACTTTGCTTTGTGCAAGCTATTCATCGAATTACTCAAGAACCCGCTGTTAGATTTCTCTGAATATTTGCATCAACTTATACTTTCTTATGGACGTTACAGATATTATTTTTTGTCAACAGAATAATAACGGGTATCTAAATTCCCTTCTTTAATCTATATAAATTGGATCATTCTGGGTTATTTTTATGAATAAGGAGGTTTACAGTACAAAAATTAGACTTTAGAGGTTGAAAAATCGACCAGGGGCGTATCTGTGATCTACTAAAATGGAGATATCAAAATGATCAAATTTAACGTGACAAGGCTAACATACACACAAACAAAAAGGTGAAAATAATGCAATTATGTATTAGTACCCTCACTTTTAGGTGAAGTGGTGACTCACAGTGTCTTGTTAACTTTCCTCTTCCGAATCACTCGTAAACGATATCATATCATATCCCAGCGCATGTTGGACTCGCAGTGCGGGGTTCGAAATCTTGTGATACAGGTGACCACGCCTAGCCTCTTTACAAAAGTAGTTGTACAAATGTAGGGTGATCCGTTGCAATGTTAAAAATTTTACATTCAAAGACATATTTATTTAGATCTACCAATGTGCAGACAAAACAGCAGAGCCGCCGATGACTAATGTACGCCTAAATGAGAAACAGTATGAGCGTCACACATTAACGCGTTCAATAAAAGTGCTCCCCCGTGCTCATGAGTACATACGAAGGTTTTAACATGCACAGGCCATTGTAATGGTTTTAAAAAATATGTAAAGGGAGAAAGTGTACACGACGTTTTGAACGGAACATGGAAATGATGTGTTCTATTACGGTAAACATATGATACTTTGTAATGTACGACGTGATAGATTATCGAGAATATTTTACTAATAAATGATAAGGAAATTTCTAAATTACCAAATGCTGATCATTGAAATCAATATTTTCATAACGTCCAGACCCATACAGGGGCTGATGCAAAATTTTAGAAACATCTAATGGCAGGTTTTTGAGTAATTCGGTAAAAGGTGTGCACAAACCAAAGTTTACGCACTATACTAGACATATTATTATAAAAACTAAAACCCCATAGTAGATTTTTGAGACCGACGGTGGTCACTTTGGATCTGACCTAGTTTTAACACTTCCGGACCTGAGATTTGATACTTTTTTTTTGTTTGTCGGTTGCTCATAGCAATAACAGCCAGAAGAGCCGTTAACCATTGAGAAATCTTTTGGTCGAATTTTTTAAGGGTTCAATCTTATTATTATCTACCCGACTAATATCTTGCAGTGCAGCGAATTTAAAATATATCGCATATTCAATCTAGGGAGACAACCGTCATAATTCTCCCTGTAGCCGCTCCCACAACGAATAACCCACGAGGTTTTGATTAGCCACTCGGCAGCGGTGTAATATTTTTAGGTGTGTTTCCTTTGTTGTATAAAAATGCGAAAGATAGTTGCGCATGATAGATGATAGCCATGTAGATGTAAACCAAAACAAAAATATAATTGGAGAATATGAACTGTCATTCATGGGACCCGGTCGCATGGGAAGTGGTCGCCTGACCAGGGTCAATAGTTCTGTTATGAGAAAAAAAATTGTTTGGCTTTCTGCTGTCGATGCTGATACCTCCGTCGCCCTCTCGAAAGTCGAGTCAAGAGCAATATTGATGAAAAATCGATATAACTGCAGTTTGATTCAGAACTGTTGGCGTAAGACATCTGATGTCAACATTTATCACGAACTTCATCGTAATTAATGAGGAAGTTCGTTTCAGAAACGTCTCAGGTGCAAACAAGCGCTGACGGAATGTAAACAGTAATTAATGTCGATTCACTCGATGCGGCCTTAGTTCTGTACGATAAAACTCAGGACGTCGAACTTCATGTACTGGAACAAACTTGCATAGTCTACTTGGACTTGGAGTGCTCTCGTTCTGAGCCCTTGTTTTCTGTATCAAAGTTTTAACTTAAACTCAAACACATGACATCACAGACACAAAGTACGGACTGGTGCCTTGGGAACTGAGTTGGTGAATTAATGGCTATATTCCGGGGACTCTTTCACTTAATACTTCGTTTAGGGTTTGGGGCAGGGTTATGAGAAAGAAAACACACTTGAGAAAGAGAGAGAGAGAGAGAGAGAGAGAGAGAGAGAGAGAGAGAGAGAGAGAGAGAGAGAGAGAGNGAGAGAGAGAGAGAGAGAGAAAGAGCCAGATAGAGAGAGAGAGAGAGAGAGAGAGAAAGAGACACAGAGAGGGCGAGAGAGAGAGAGAGAGAAAAAGAGAGAGTTCTCAAACAATGCTACTGTCTAGGGACTGTTCCAAATATTCTGTATCATCCCGAACTCTACCCTTTATCCTGCATTCAACCCTAAACCAAGCACTAGGTGGAAGAGTTTTTGATGGAAGCTGATCCCACAATTATACACACACACACACACACACACACACACACACACACACACACACACACACACATACATCACCGTATTTTTATGAGCTCATCATTAGAATTAGCATAATGAAAGGGCTGGTTCTTATTATTTAGCATGTCATTGAACTCACTAAGTATAATAAAAGTATAGTAGGAAGTTTGTTCACATAGCCTGAATACGTGAATGTGAACGATCAGTCTGAATTACCTTTGGTGTCATAAACTAACAGCTTCGGAAAGTACTTATTTTCGCTCTCATCACAGTCAACTTTAATAGAAACACATTTGCGTTGAAAAAAAAAAAGCTTTTAAAAAGTTGGGCATTCATGATATCTTGGGCATCACAATGGAGACTTAAACTACGTTTGCTTGCTTCCTGTAATTTGACAAAATGGGGAGCCACACCCCACCCTTAGCAAAGGAGGTGTCAGTCTGCAGGCAAGCCAAGATGGCTGCCACTAATGCTAAAGAGACAGGTAACAATGCACTGACTCGCGAGGGGTGTTTACTATACTTATATCTTTGCCTCATTCATTAGCATCCAAACCGCCGTTGTTTCTTGTCACGTCCTCTGTTGATAAGATGTACCACTAACAAATTTGAAGCCGTAAATAGTTGCCGCCATGTTGCCGAGGTTTTTCGCGGCTTCGTACATTTTCGACACATTTCTAATAAACCTCTAGTCAAGTAGGTGTGCACCCTTCCTCACTGTGACAGCCGCGCATCAACCAAAAGCGACATTTTGCTAAGGACTGCCCACAGAATACAGTGAAGGGATGTGGCTTCCCATTTTATCAAAACGCTTGAACCAAACAAATGCGGCATTGTCTATTTAGGCTCAGATCTAACTAACATATCGGAGTATGCTGTGATGAGCTGATTATAAAAAAAGTACACTATGATGTTTTGTGTACGTCGCGCTGTAAAAGGTCTGTCATTCGGGTATGACTTAAACACAAAACCAGGTTATCAAGCTTTCTGTAATTTAAACAAAAATGTCTAGGGGAATAGGGACAACGTAAGCAAACGTAATGCTACTTAAATTTTGTATAAGATGGACTTTCCACGACTTTTGTGTGACTTTCTTGCCGTGGCTCGTAGGTGGACACAGCAGTGATGTCATACATTGCTCATACTCACAGCTCGGCTCTCTGAGAGGTGTCCGTTAACTGAGTGGTTACGCTCTGTTAATGTGACAAATCGGGTTTACAGTGTGATTGAACGCGCAACGTTACTGTAATCGCATCCACCGGCTGTTCAATTAGTCAAGTCCAGCAAAGCTCATTTCTCCTTTAAGCAAAATGGAAGTGTACACGGTAATGGATTGAGTCATCAAATCACTCTTCTGGATGTAAACATTTAAAAAGATGCATCCGCCAACAAGTGCCAATGTAATAGACTCATATATATCATATACAGCATATCATATTCCTCTATCGATGGAAAATTCAGAAGCGTAAAAAATGGTTGTTAGAATTGTGGCTTGTAATGCCTGCATGCCAGTGTGTGCATAATAACAGAGAGAGGTTTATTAACCTACGAGTCTGAACAATAAGCAGCAGGTTAGATCAGGCCCAACTTTTAGATACAACCTTAGCCAACTATCTAAAGAATGTAACTGCAAAATTTCTATAATAACGTGGTTACATTCAATATTTTAGAAATAGTTTTTATTTCCCGTAAGGATCTAATTTCGTGAGAATCTCTATAGTTAAGCTTACCTCGCAAAAAAACTATTTCCTGCAAAGACATGTTCTATTCAAAACTATTCAAGGGCGTAATACTAATAAGGAAAAATTCGTATAGAAGGCAGGGAGCCCAAAGGGAAACGTTATGCATTTTTTACTGAATACTATCTCTCATTATTTGGACATTATCGACTGTAGTACACGGCAAATAATTCTTATCGGCAGCCCTACGGATTATTCTAGACAGATGGGCGTAAATTTACATAATAAAATCTTCATGCGATTCTTGCGAAAATAACCCCTCACGAAAAACTATTTTATAGCCTTTAGTGAAAATTAGATCATGAAGAACGAAAAAAAACCAAAGCAACTTCTAATAGGTTTTGTATATATANTATATATAATTAGCGTGTAGATCTTAATCTCGGAAAAGGCTAGCGGAGAAATCAATCAATGTCATGTGATACCATTACTTCTTTGATGTGGTAGACTAAGTGACGGGAAAAAAACCCATAAAACAACGTTTTCCTGGCCTTTTCTTCAGAGATAGAACCTGTGGATTGATCTGTAATGGTTCTCTTGACAATAATAATACTAATAATGCGGTTGACAAGTCTCGTATCCAGGTTAATGCCCCCTCGGGACTTCATACTAATCAAACTGCTATTATTACCCCGGCAGACCTGTTCATTCTAGAATTTTCCCCACTCCCTGGAGAGCACATCCTGCTGCTACCATTTAGAGGCGCGGATCACTAGCATTCTGACAATCTCTTTCGCTGCCTGTTGCCAGTTACTCATTATACAGACAGGTGGACTGAGAAAAATGTACATGAAATGCTTTCCCGAGGCACATGTAACACAAAAGTGGTCGAGAATCGAACTTATGACCTTGAGATCGTGAATCCACAGTCGTAACTATTCGGCCACACTGCTTTAACTGTTTTGTTGTATCTACGCTGAAATCCTAGATGTGAGGATAAAACTGGGGTCGGTACTAGTCTACCTCTATCCGCTTACAAGGAAGCTTCGCTGAGAGACCTATACTCGCTGGAAGCGATCACTGTCAGGAGAAATTTAGTAGAATTATATATATTTTTTGATCTACTCAGTCGCTGAAACTATCTTATTATGACATGTTTCTTTCTGCCAAGGTAAGTCCCACTTCTCTTTCTCTTTCTCTCTTTCTCTCTCTCTCTCTCTCTCTCTCTCTCTCTCTCTCTCTTTTTCTTTCTCTCCTTTTGCAATTTCATTGACGAATAAAAAAGGACGCTGTAGCGAGCATACAAAAGGTCACGTGATACGGAGTCAAACTGCAGAGCAAGCCCGCCATTTTGAGAAAAAAATAAGTGGGGACCAAAGCTGATTGGTGGCTTTAAATATTCTTGCCACCATTTTAACAGAAACATTTAGCATAAAAAGTAGGAATATTCCTGCAGGGAGATCCGGCATGATGGCGTCACTCTAGTCTAACTAGAGATAAAACATCTTATTTGCTGACTGTCAAGAATACGGACCCTCTCATCCTTCAATTCTTGTAGCTCTAGGCAATATATTATTATCTTGCTATATTGATGTATTTTCCGGGTGAACCGTGACATTTATAGAACATTACTACGTGTCCGAAACTTTCTTTCGGTTCTTAACAAAGGCATATTGCTCCCACCTCTTGAAATTTCCTCTACGTGAAAGTGATAAGTTAAAGGCTTTTGTTTGTTTTTTTGTTTGTTTGTTTGTTTGTTTGTTTGTTTGTTTGTTTGTTTGTTTGTTGGTTTCTCTCTTTCTTTCTTAAACATTCACAGAAAATAGGTATTCGAACATTACAGACAGCGCCTGGCTTCCTTAGCCACCGCGGTTTGTTTTTGTTTTTTTAACCACACCTGTGAAATTGTAAGATTCTGATGTACATTGTTGACAAGGTAGAGAGTCAGTTGCTGAATATTATTATGACAGTTGAACAGATGAATCTGTTTTTAGTGAATCTATTTTTTGCTGAATCTGTCTCTTACGGCTACATTTAATAGTGTAAGGAACTATCCTTTTTATAAAGGCCATGGACTTCGATCACAAGAATCACCTTAAAAGTAAATAAAACATTCTAAAAATGTTCCCCCACCCCCTCCCTCTCCCCTCCATGACCCGAAATTGTTCCGTTTGCTTTTTGTTACAAAAAAAAAAAAATCCGGGTAGCATCCGGAGAGGAGGGGTAAGCAGGGGGTGGGGGAAAGGAACAGTGGGAAGGTCCTTTAAGCGATGGTTTTGCCGGGGTGGGGTGGGGGTGGGGGCGGACGACGACGGCACTCCTCCACGCCTGCACACTTCTGAGTTGGTGCCATCTGCCTATTATGGTGATATTAAATTTATTACAAGGTCAACCAGAATATTGCCATCTTAGCTTTATAGGGGAAAGTCGTGACGTCGTCGGTGTATCATATGGCGGGCACCAAAGACTAATTCAAGCTACAACAACACAATAGATTGACATCAAAGACCAAATTCATTAGTCGAGCTGAATGGTTAGCGGTTGATCACGTGAAGCTTCAAGTATCGTAATACCTGAATTTCATGCTTAAAGTATGGAGTTTATTTCGATTTCAGTACTCGGTAGAGATTAAGAATTTCGATTCCTTTCAATCATTTTCGTTACTCTTTGATACCTTTGCATCTTTCTTATACGTTTTGCAAATCTAACTTAGCGAGTCTGGCACTGCTTACATTGCAAGTATCAAATTGGCCTTGAAACTTCAAAGCTTGAAATTTGATATCGGCATCTAAATTGCTGAGCATCGAAAAAATCATTATTCACAAAAGAGAAACCCAAAACAAAACTGGTCCTCATCCACGACAAAGATTTACTCTCACCACAAATTATACTGATCCTCCACCCCATCCCCCTTCCTTGAATGGTCTGTTTTTCAGGTCAGGATGTTAAATAACGTCCTCGTGTCCCCTTAAAAGATTGAGTAACTGCCTTGATGAAAGAATCTAGGCTACTGTCGCTGATAGGGGTAGTTAACAGACTTATTAGCACAACTATGAAAGATATAAATATGATGTGCATTAGTAATACATCCAAAACTCGATAATATGGATGCCTTTGTACAAAGCAAAAATGTGCTTACTATTGGGTGTTCTTATCATTGGAGTCTACCTGAGTAATAAAATGGTAAAATAATACTGAATCCTTGCAGCTTGAATTCGTATTAATACTGCGGTATACCTTCTCATTCAGGCATTAGATATCGAGGTTCTTATCTTCTCTGCAAGAGGAAAAAACAAGTTGTGCAGTGGATACTTCTCTGTTTTAATCACAGATAAATGACAGACTTCAAGATTATGTTGCCGACGGTTGAGGCCGGACAGATATTTATAGAAATAATGGATGGGAGAACATTGAGGATTTTAGACCAGAAACTTACATGGGTCTTTGGGTCCGATGTATGAGGGACAGTGAAGTAAACGATGGTTGGGAACATTTGAATATACAGTAAAACCAAACCATGGTTTTGAACGTACGGTGATACAGTAAAGTGGAAGAAGGTTCTAGACTTAAGGGAGGGGGGGGGATACAGTGAAGCAAAATATGGATCTGGACATATGAGGGCACAGTGAAGCAAAAGATGATCACGGATGTAGATATAATTATGGGGATACAGTGAAACAAACGATGGGCATAGATAAATGGGAGTACTGTCTTCTAGCTCTAGCAAGGTCAGTAGGAGCCCAAGACAGGAAAAGAATGGACTGAATGGATATTATAATAGAGAAAGATATTCAGGGAGGAACAGACAAAAGAGGGAGCTTCCAATGCTTTATTAATGCATTATCTTCCCAGATATCATAAAATAATTTGAATGTTGGGGACGCTGACTGTGCTGGGAGTGACTATGTATGCGGAACAACACTCGTTAGGTTTCATTGATCTTATTTTGTCTCCACCAGTCAATGCTGTCCTTGTAATTTCACGAGCATTTAAAATGTACATACCAACTGAACGGGAAAGACGAAAAAAGAGGGCGGAAGAGAACGGGTGAGGGGAGGGAGGATGGATGAGGAGCGAGCCAGACGACAAATCAACTAACAACAAAGAGCGTCTGAAAGAGCAACTGATGACGGAGGCTGAACAAAGTAGCCAATCAGCAGACAAAGCCACAAGAACAAGGAATCAGGAAGTAGAATACCTAGGTAGGCAAATTACAGAGGATGCTCTATTTCTCTGCTATCAGTTCAAACTTTCGAAAGATCTATTGTTAATGTCTATTTTGATATTGATTGTTCCTCAGAAGGTTGTTTCCCGTAAAGACCCAGAAATGGGAGACGTTTCATGTCTCCGCTGTCAGGTTAGTTTTTAGGCCTAAATCTAAGTTCTGTTTTGATATTGATTGCCTTTCTGAAGGTTGTCTTCCGGTAAAAAAGAAGACAGAGGTAAGATGTAGGTCTATCAGCCCGACAGCCAATAAAATCCAGTGTTTTGCAGGATGTTAATCAGTTAGCCACATCCGTCAGGTAACACTGGGCTGCAAAATTCTACCTCCGCGCTGAGAAGTCGGCAGTGAGATGCGTATACATTCTCTCACCACACGCAAGCAAAGCAAGCATACGGTATAATAAATACTATCACCGCATCACGAGGGTTAAGTTGACCAATTCTACCGTGGGCCTATAGAGCATAATCTTTATAAAAATGATAAGGGAATATTATTGTGTAACGTCAATAAATTTCATTACAACGTCACTTATTATCCACTAGCTGAGCTATCCCAGTACGCCGGGAAGGGGACAAGGAGGTGAAGGGAGCGATACCAAACATCTACTGAACAGTTTCTTTATTGCGTGTCTTCCTCCACCTCCTCGTCCTTCTCCACACTCTTCTCCCCCTGGGCATATCAACAGCTTAGTTCCTGCCTATGAACACTTCCACCTACGCAAATTTTGAATGCGTCATCCGCCAGCAAAATATTTATTTATCTCTGGATCTGGAATTCAGAGCCGTAGATAGACTAGAAATTATTGTAAAGTATTTTTGTCTTAATTTAGAGATCCCCAATGGCGAACATTGAAGGCCGTCAGCTGACTGATGTATCTTTGTGTACCCTCACACCAAATATAAAGTCTGTAGCTATGGCACTTTGTCCAGGATAGTGCCGTATGTGTTTCCTAGTTGCCAAATACATAATAGATTATAAGGTGATATACCATCAGTTTCTCCATTAGCGAGTTGCATGGTTGTAGTAGAATTAAGAATTACATTATGTATGTTGAAAGTCTGGTAATTGTTGCCATAAAATGCTGAATCATAAAAACCGGTTCAGTGTTATGAATTCGCTGCTTAGGCATAACAATCACATTTGTCATTCGTAGACTCAGTACTGTTGCCAGCGCATCGGCATATTCATAATCTTATTCTAAGCTGCTTACTATAGTTTTTTTTTCACTTTGATGCCCGCGGGTGCACACCAATTTTTCTGTTGATCAGTTGCAAACAGCCATAGCCAGTATCGATAGGGTGCCTTGGGCAAACCTTTGTGATATCCCATACCGTAATTAAACCCTGCGATAGAGTCCAGACTAGTAAATTATTCACGAACCAACTCGTGCCATTTGTATGCAGTGCGGAAAATAATACGATTGAAGACCATATCCTCTGAAAAAGGAAAGGAAATATCTGTTATTGTGAGCGTTCCCTATTCAATGACCAATTCCATTTACAGATATATCGTCCCCTCACGAGTAGCTCTCCAGCTAATGTGTTTCACCTTGTTGATCCCGGAAATCACCTACGAGTTTTAGGAGCTGCTGGAGTTCAATGTACGGGAGAGAGTCAGGTCAGTACAAATACAAGATGGTAAAAGACTTCAGTTTTGTGAACTAGATGTGGACTAAAGGGCAATTAAACTAACGTGGCTTTTAGGTAGATCAGTCCAGAAATAGACATGAAAATGTTATAATAATAATAATAATAATTAATAATAAAACATTTATTTTTATATAGCACTCATTCCCATGACAAGCTCTCAGCGCATAGTACATTCACAGATCTACACATTAATTCTTGCTCTCAATAATCACTCCTCTATTCATCTTTCTCCCTCTCTCCCTCTCTGTCTCTCTTTTTCTTTCAGACAAGCACGCATATTCATAAACGTCCCACTGCCGGATTTCTCATCTGACAAACTATTCAAAACAAACGAAGCCTTGGACAAATACCCTTATATCTATATACATGTTAAATGTACGCGAACAAAAAGCAGAAGACTCAGGTTAGGGAGGACCAGCCTCTGAACTACGGAATGAAAATGTGTGATCAGCTTTCTGTAGGGCAATAATAACGAGACAATCTTTTGCGGCATTCAGCTTATTGGAATGCAATTTTGCAAAGAAACTCTAAAGAACGTATTTAATCTGCATGACAACCTTTGGGGACGAGTGGTGCCTCCTATCAATAAGATTATCACAATCATTGCATTCTACTGTCTCAAGCCAATAAGGCATGATTTCTTTGTAAACAATTTAGGAATCGGATTTGCGCAGGAGTAATCACTGGTTAGGGCAAAGAAGACGTATCTCGAGATCCATGTACTCGATTACTTTTTTGGCCAGGCCTAGTTGCTATCCAGTCTTCTCAAATTACAGTCTAACACTCCAGCAAGGACACACTTGAATATCATGATGCCATGGGGATTAACTTCGAAAGCGTAGATGTATGGAAGGGCAGGATGTGACATTCTCAAGAGTTCACCTCTGTTAGCATAACACTTTTTTTTGTAGCTAGCTCAATCTTTGTTTTTCTCTTGGCCTGCGAAGCAGAATGAACCAGGATACTCCACATAGCCTTGCACCCAGCCTTCATAAATTACTGCTTGAATGCAGACTTGAATGTCTTAACAGCCATAATAGATGTAATGAAAGGCAATGGTTTATGATGCCCCCTCTATGTCATAGTTCCCTGGTCACGGGTAATGGATAGCGTAGCATGTCAGAGGCTGTCTGCCTCCAAGGCTGCTTTCTTTGTTGAACAAAATGATGCTACGGATATTACATTTTCACTCAGCAACTGTCCCACAGCATAAAGAAAGGAAGCCATCTTTCTTGATACCATGATTCATAGTGTCTTTTCATCCCTGGCCTTGACATCCACCCTGATTCCACATCCACAATATCGTATTAGATCGGTCCTGCTTGACGTCACAAATCCATCCAATCCCATCAAATCCTTCAGATTCGAACGTTCTTCTATTCGACTCATAATTGTAACCAGGGGCGGAGTTAGGGTCTGTGAAGCCCTGGTGCGTGGCCACTTTCATTTCATAAAAATGACATGTGGGACAATAGCTGCCAATATATACATTCGTCCGGCTCCCTCCTATAGCTCTGCTCTGCATACCCTTATTGTCCGTAAGATTATCGACGTTGGTGAGCAAAGACCGAAAAGGATCTTCCTGTTTGGATAGTCTCGTAATCATAATATAGCATTATGTCTACATAACAACAACAACTAACTAAAAACAGAGTGTAACTGAATACTCATGAAAAAGAAAATAATATTATAATTATGTCTGACGCTAATTTTCATGGGCGGGTGAGAGGGGNGGGGGGGGGGGGGGGGGGGGGGGTAGGGAGAGGCCTACACAGGTCTTCATCTTTCTGACATCAAAACAAGGCGGACATCCATATTTGTTGTCTATGAAACTGCCTAATTAATGCCCGTCAAGGAAGTGCACACCCGTCGAAGGGCGAAACGGTCATTCGTAAGGGAGAGGAGCCAGAGGCATGTTCCTCCAGATTTTTTTCAAAAAAGCTGCACCATTTCTAAGCTGAACTTAGGTGAAATTTAAATTATTTATCTTATTAAATTTCTGTTTGTTCCAGGCCTTTAAAATCACTGAGTGAGTATACTGACTGGACGGTCTGAATCCATCTTGCAGAGTATTCCGGCTGAAGTGTATTTTTAATCGAGACAAACATTTCTCATTTTGCGATTCCGGCGGCCACTGAATATTTGTACCATACTTCACTCATACAAACAACTTATCTCTCTTGCACTGTGGATTACCACGCTGACTCAAACTCTGGAGAAAGAATCAACATTTACCTGAAATTAATCTGT
>JAWQUT010000801.1:97430-124063 GCA_033807755.1 Ellobium chinense
ACCCATTCCCCATTCTTTTAAGTAGTCTTTGCTCTTCTAGATAAGAAGTGTCCATAGCTGGTGAGTCCTATCTGCTCGGCTATTTAAACCATAAATGGGGGAGGGGGTCAGGGAGTGGGCCGGGCTGGTGTAAGCCAGAACACCGCCCACTCGCCGGTCTGCACTGCGCATTACACGTGGAGGGTCCGATCTCCTCCTCACCCTTGGTCTGACCCCTCACCCTTGGTCTGACCCCTCACCCTGGACTATCGGCAGCCCGGGACCGTTGAACCTAAACTCCCGCTAAGGGACCCATAAGCACGCTAACCCTCCACCCAATATTCAGATAGGCTAATGTGGATGGGCTTGATGGACAAAATATAGATTCCATTTGAAGTGAGGGAAACACACTGATACAATGTAGGTGCCTCGCAGTCAGTCGCTTTTTGACTACACCAAATTATATTAGAATTTTTGACCATCTCTTGTAGCGCTATAAAATATGGTTAAAGTGAAATTTTACTGTGTATAATTCTATTCTATTCTATTCTGTTTTCAGGGGGAAAAAACATTTTTTGACCTAGCTCTATTCTGGCTCAAATTAGAAGTGCTAGAGGTCACCTGCAGTGCAATGGACAAGAACAAAATCAGAGAAAGATAAAATTTCAGAAAAAAAAAAATGGATAATTATAAAAGTAATTTGATTTGTTCAGATTTCCATAAAATTACTGACCATTTGCCCATAACATAAATACTTTTGCGATCAAACATGAATTGTCTTTTTAGATATTTCCGCAAAAAAAAATTAAAATTTTATAGCAGATGGTGCCAGTCATTTTCAGAGCTTGATATCTCAGGTCGCAGTCTAGAGACATAAGCCTAATTTTGACCGGTTGTAAGACCATTGGAAAAATAAAAATTAGCAACAGGTCAAATGAAGCTCAGAACTTGGAAATGACCACGTGATCCAACCACCAATCAATGGACAAATCACAAAATCGTGCCCCTTTAATGAACCAATCGTACAGGACTCTATATTGGGACTTGCCTTGTTCGATTAAGAATGTCAACAGTTCCCGATCGGGTGCCAAAATGTCAGATCAGAGGCAGGTATGAGCAAACTAAGCGGCCAGAATATTGGGTACCATGAATAAATAATGAACGGGGGTTTACATAACGGTAATGGCCTCTTAATGGAGACATAGGACCATTTTACCGAAATTACAGGAATTTTCTTGACCCTGCTAGTTAGCCTTCCAGACAATAGGCACACGTCATGAAGGGAAAGGGCGAGAAGAAAGAATGAATCATGGTAACAAAGAAACTGAAAAGAGAGTTTAGAAGATAATTAAGGAAGGAGGGAACAATGACGTTTTTAAAAATAATTATATGGGCCCGAAGTCTGAAAAACGGAAAAGGGAGCGAACTAGGAAAGACATATAATAGAAAGAATGATGAACAACAGCAACAACGAAGAAAACAGAATACAGACAGAAGAAAAAACTTTAAACTAGAGTAAATAATGACTAGACAGGAATTTGGAGAGAAGGAAGAAAGACAAGAAAGAAAGAAACAAACAAACACAAACAGAGAAAGAAAGTTGGAAAGAAAAAGGAAGGAAAGCAAGTATGAATGAATGAATGAATGAATGAATGAATGAATGAATGAATGAATGAATGAATGAAATGAATGAATGAATGAATGAATGAATGAATGAATGAATGAGTATGTACCTGAGTTCTATGATCTCCAGGAGCCTGATGCCGATGGTGTTTGCCTTCCATTTTCCTGGCCACTGCAAGATCTGGGTGAGCAGTTCAGAGCCTTGCGAGATCTCACTCACAGATTTCAGGGACTTGACAGATTTTTGCGTAAGAAAACGCGACTTTCCGCAGGAGGCAACATTCATCTGCAAAGAAATACGAACATATCAGAACCTCAGCTCAGAGGATCTTTTTTCTCACCAGAATGGGCCAGGAGCCGTGTGCACAATGCAAAATAATTAATTTTGCGCGTCCGTGGTTACTACAGGAAACTCTCAGTACATTAATGATGTTTCCCGTAGTTACCGCCAGCCGCCAGCACGTAGAGTTGCGTGGTACTGTGCACACGCAAATCGGCACCAGTGGTCGTATGCATAGTCCTAATGTTAGTTAACACGCTGCGGTAACCCTGGGAAACTCCCAAAACATTAATGGTGTTGACAGTGGTTAACTCAATTCTTTAACCAGCGTATGGATTATGCATAAAGCCACAGGTACATTAATCAGTGTAACATTTCTGTATACTCACCGGAGGTTGAGAGACATGCAAGGGCGTTAATGATTTTCTACCTCTTCACATTTACTGAAACCTAAATATGGCAAATAGTTAATCACAGTTGCATACCTCACCACAGATAAAATATAAACAGGGATTTTAATACTAGACTCATGATGAAAGAATTGGTTCTTGCAACCTCACAGAAACAAGAGACATGTAAGGGTGCTTATACTGTTTCTAGTCCATTCACTCGACTGATATAGGGCAAAAATTTGCATATTCCCCGAGAGCTAGACTAGAGACATGCAAGAGCATTATAACATTTCTTATTCTTCGATTCCATTCGACCTTTGTGTGACAAAGAGTTTAACACCCATGCAGATTCCTTGGAAATTAGAGATGCACAAATGAGTCACATATTTTTAAGGTTATCTTTTGGATGAACTCGGTCTATGAAAAGGCCTAATTTTGACGTCGTCCTGCCTAAAACAGGATACTTCAGTCACGATTTTTGTTGAAATTACCATAAATTAGGAACAGCTGGAGAAAATCAGTATTGTGTATGTGATTGATTGGGTCTGGCTTTTAATTAACTTAGTTTGACATTCGGAAGGTCAGCTCCAGGTATTAGGTTTATTTGAATATGGATAATAACCTAATTATCTGCCCTGCCTTGCCCTGCCTTGCCCTGTCTTGCCCTGCCTTGCCATGTCCTGGCCTGGCCTGGCCTGGCCTGGCCTGGCCTGGCCTGGCCTGGCCTGGCCCCTCGATACTGCGCGAACAAATATCCGCCTAGAGCACCAACTTTTGAAATGTCCCTGTCTTTTCTGGTACATGTAAGTGGACAATAATGTAGATAAATAATTTTGTTTATGTATTGTATTTTTCCAGTAAAGCTTGTTCTTTGTGTGACGAGTAAGTTTATCAATATGTGATTTAAATTGCTTTGGCTATTGTTTGATAAAGATATTGATCTTGGAAGTTGATAACTTATGACAACTCAGCTATGGAGGATCGTGTTTGTTTTGTCCCTGAAATTTGACAAAATGAGAAGCCACACCCATTCCTTGTATTCCATGGCCAGTCTTTAGCAAAGGGTACGCTTTTGGATTGTGCGCGCCAGCCATAGTGAGGAAGGATGCACAATACACCTACTGGAGGTTTGTTTGAAATATGTTGTGGTTTGTACAAAAGGTGGAACATCTTATCAACGGCTTTGTGTCAGTGGAGGATGTGACAAGAATTAACGGTGGTCTGTATGCTAATGAAGGAGACAATGACAAGTATGGCAAACTTCACTCGCAATTCTGTTCACTCTGCATTAGTCTCAGCCATCTTGGCTTGCCATACGACTGATACTTCCTTTGCTGAGGAAGTGATGTAGCTTCCCATTTTGTCGAACAAATGTAGCCCTGGACTTCGACCTATGACACACTGGCATCACGATCAGTGACGAGGGTGGAAGGCAAGGCAAGGCAAGGCAAGGCAAGGCAAGGCAAGGCAAGGCAAGGCAAGGCAAGGCAAGGATCACGTAATACATACGAAGTTAAAACATGACAGACATGGCGCACACCATCCAAAAACGTACCCTTTTCTAATGACTGCCCACAGAATACAAGGAAGGGGTGTGGGTTCTCATTTTGTCAACTTTCAAAAACAGTTTGAATGACAAAGTGCTCTGCCGTTTACCTTTTCATCATAAAAGAAGACGATGTCCTCTATGGGTATGTTCCAGTCATCCATGTTGATCATCTTGGCCAGTTTGATGCGTTGGAAGAGAATGTAGCCGGACATGACACTGACCACCAGCAGGAACAGTGGAACTGCAGGGAAAGAATGAGCTCGGCTGGAATCAGTCCATCAAACAAAAACACTGACAAGGATTTCCAGTATCTTACACGTTATGCATATGTTCGTGCTGACATAGAGTACTTAGAAGGCTGTGCAACACTCTCTGTATCTCATTGAATAATATGATTTAATACGAGTACAAGAACGAAAGGTCATTCGTTACCTAAGTCTGCAAACACACAAGTGTTCGCTAAATTATTTCACAGTCTTGATTACTTCACTAGCATCTCCTGAAAGTAGTAGTTTGTATTATATACCAACACTGATCAGCAAATTACCTGCAACACCCCTCCCTTTTTCTCTATATTGCTACTATAATTAGCAAATTGTGCCAATCTATCAGAACTAAACATGATCACATCACCAGCAAGCTGACAGACAAGCAAGGGAAATAAACACACCTGTGACTGCAACTGGCACAAGCCACGTGACTTCCCTCTGGTTCTCCTCGCTAATAGCGGCATATACCATGTCCATCACTGATTGGCCATTGCAGGTCACATGATCAAGGATCTCGCGTTTCACTCGAGCAGACATGGTGGGGCTGAGAGTAGCAAAGCCCTTATGTTTGGCGTCCTCTTCCGCGGCCTTCTCAGAGGTAAACCACAAGACATACCTGAAAATAAGCAAATAATTATTGTGGAGCAGCGTGGCCGAATACTTACAGCAATGGGTTCAAGATCTAAAAGTCATGGGTTCAGTTCCCGACCACAGTCTTGTTGTAAGTGCCTTCCGTAAGCATTTTGATTCAAAGTTTCATCAGCTTGCCAGTCTGTAAAATGAGTACATGGCCATAGGCAGTAGAAGATCTGATCAGATTGCAGGTGATCAGCGCCAATAAATGGCAGAGGCACTATGTGGTCCACAGGGAGCTGGAAATAGTGCTAGAGTGATCAGGTCTATTGGGGTAATAATAAAGTAAGGTAGCGTGGGCAGATATTTGGTTATGAGACCTATAAACTGTATTATTATTATTATTATTATTATCATGCAACCTGAAAGAGCGCACCGAACTGTATTGTCGCTGTGCCTCCGTAATGGTCTAAGTCAGATTTAGCCAAACTGGACTGAGCATACTATAGGTATGAAAATGCCAATAGCACCTGGCATAAAAATATGCAATTGTAAATAGTCCCTATAAAATCAGAAAACTGGCCCTAAGGAGGAGGGAAAGGGGTTGGATTTTAATTTCAAAGGCTTAGATAGGTGTAAATACATGTGTAGACTGAGAACAGATGAGGGGTTTAGTCACTCAAACGTAAAATTTGTGCTTGTTGCTATGTGGGTAAGGTTACCCTGTTTACTGAGTGAAAAGGCCTAAAATATTAGGTAGCCTGCTTCACTGGCTAAGTCCTCAAAAGCTAACTGGTTTAGGGGCATTTTTCTTTGTGTCAAAATTTGGAAGAAGAGCTGAATAGCATGACTTTTGTTTGGAAAGTATTTTGGTCTGGGACCCCTGGGTAAGTTAACGAGAAGTGTAAAAGCTAATATAACCAACAGTGAAATAAACAGTGGCATCTTCATATCAACTAATAGACTAAGCCTAATGCTTACACGTTTAACTGTTTTACAATCTGGACATGAGAAGACTGCACTGGACGGTTCATGGGCGGTCAGAATAACACTCAACAACTGGCGGGGTAGATATGATCAATAAGAAAATGATTTATTCGCCAATCTCTCCGACTCACTGCTTTTGCTTGACCGCAGAAACGTCTCCCTCTTCCCCTACTCCCCGTATTCTCAAAACATCAACAATAAAAATGACCTAAGACTATTATGGAAGCTCAGTGACCATATATTCCTTTTTGCCCCATTGTATTAGGTTTGAATTTCCCTTTTCAGTTTCAATTCCCCTTTTCAGAACTGAGGTGAGTTTATTTGGTCCCTGCAGTTTGACTAAAAGGCATGCAACACTCCTTCCTTAGCAAAGGAAGTATCAGCACGTCTTTGATTGGTGCGCGCCAGTCATAATGAGGAAAGATGCACACCTACTAGAGATCTGTAAGAAATGTGACATCTTTTGGATCACCGGAGCAGAAAGCTCGCAAACATGGTGGTTACCATCTACGGTATCAAATTTGTTACTGGAACGTCTTATCACCGACCTTGTGTCGGAGGAGGCTGTGGCAAGAATCATCGCATGTACGTATGCTAAAGAATGGGACAACATTATACAAACACCACTCACAAGTCAGTGCATTATTATTCGTCTTTTCCACATTAGTTGCAGCATATTAGCTTGCCTAGAAGGAAGGGTTTGGCTTGCCCTTTCGTCAAATTGCAGAGACCAAACAAATGCAGTCCAGAAAAGTAGATTGTGGTTAAATTAGGCAGGAGGCTTGGACCCCATCAGTGGGTGTCCTTTACATAGAAAATGATAAAAAAAAAACCCATCTAAAATACCGAAAGAGAAATTCGGGCCAATAGGACACGAATTGGGACCTTTGGAACAGTGAGAAGCCTCTCAGTCAGAGTGCCAGCAAGTTAGAGGAGAATTTCGCATAAAAGTTATAGATTTCAAAATGCAGAACCCAATTAATTGATCAAAAAAAATTGGACTGTTAGAATCACTAACAGAGCAGAGTATAAAATCTCTCCAAGATAACATCGAAATAACCTTATAACATTAAACCACACCACATCAATGGTGGAATTCAGTCCCAAATTTCCAAGAAAATAATTGTTAAAGTTAGTTCGAGCCTGTGATCTGAGAAATTAAAAACAAAAGCGAAATTCTTAACCCCTTTTTATCTAAATTAAAATTGTGAAAAATCTAAATGAAGGTGCCCCATTGTAAACAGTATATAATTTGAGTACAGTGATGGCACCAGACATGAGGACCAGCTTTGGTCATTTCGGAACGTTCGTGTGGTTCGCGGAGTAAATTTTATTCAAAGACTCAAAGAGGCGTTTACAATTTGGCTCCTGACACCTCAGTAGGGACGCCGCTGGACCCTTGGTTGGGAGAGGAACAAGTATGGCTCTGGCCTCAGCACAAGAAAGCAAGCTCGTCAACCAAGATCAAATATTACACAGTCATTATATTTGACATAGCCTACCTTCGTTTTTAAAATGCAGAGTTTATGGCTGAATAAATTCAAACAAATTTGCTTACTTGAACTTACAATTTCACAATTAATAGTGGCATGTTACTTTAAAATTCGACGTTATTTGTTTCAACGCGATTAAAACAGACTGCGATTATCCCGTGACTGTTACGTAAAATATTGCATTTAGTTATGGGAAATAATATGCATTTAAGCAAAAGGTGCGATAAAGCGGAATCAATTATACACACATGCCTGCTTGAATTTTAGTTGTGTTACACTGACAAATTTACAGTTCCTGTAATTTTTATTTTTGCTGTTAAAAACTTATTTTGCGCAAATTTAATGATCTGACTTTGACGTCTCTGTTGGATTAAATGCATTATCAGCCTGGAATTTCGTCGTGTACAAATATGCAAAAGACACTGTAATTGTGTGCTATTAACAAATTATTCCGGATAAATTTGACGAATATGTTTAAATGACTTCCTTGTTGATATTTATTTATACGCGTATGCTCTTCACACGTTTTAATTATCTTTCCTCTACTTTGCTGCGAAGAATTTTAAAAAAGCCACTTCAAAGGACACTATAATTACAGTCTCAGGACATCCAGACATTAAATAAAGTGAATTGCAAATAAACCGCTTAGCCATGGCAGTCGGCATCAAAGAAACGGAATCTGAACTAAATTATAAAGGAGTATTTTCATTTTGACATTTATGGGAAGCTTTTGCCTATCACTTAGAAATGTTCATCGAGGAGTCTCTAATATCACTTTGTCGGAGGCCATTTCGAACCTTGACATTCCTCATAACAGTAAACATAATTACTCGAAGCTTCAAGATCTGTTGTGTGAGACGCTGTAAAGATAACGTGTGGGAAACATTTTTGGATCACATCCCAGTTATATTAAGCCTTATTTGTGAAAATGGCATTTCCAGCCATAATTTTCTGTCCAGTTCCATTTTATTTTTGAAGAAACTTACAACGAGTACGTCACATATATGCATTGATATCAGGACACATCCTGGTTCAGCTCATGAATGTTTTAATAGAAGCGTATCATCGTGAAAGGCGTACAACATGTTAAAATGGCTGCCACAAAAGAACTTTTGTGACGTGACGCTACCGTGATGCTCGCTCAAATGTTGGTGATCAATTATTTCTTTGAACCTTATATTTTCAAAATAAATGGGACATCGATAATGAGTGTGTTCTTTATACGTAGGAAAAGTAAACTGATTATTGAAGTATATTTTATTAGCGAGATCCACCTATATACCGTGAAGAATGAAATAATGATGGAATGATAATGAGCCGTGCAAGTGGAATTCATACTTAGTAACACGACCTACATTTCCCTTTACTCTGCGGCTAAGCCGAGAGAAACATAAGATGGCAAGAGATCCCATCGTTAATGCGCAAATTCTCGATGGAGCCACAAGGCCCTGCTTACTAAAAGATAGGGAAGATTATCCAGTGATAAAATAATGATCATGAATGGAGGACAAAACAGAACTTCCTATATTTTCTCAATTATTGATGGGCTTTATATTGGCTTCATGAAGATAATTATTTCTGAGCGGTGTATTAAATTTGGAAGTTATACACGTTGGAACTGAAGAGGAAGAAAAGGTGTATCTGAAGTTTTCCTAGTTTCAATATGGAACATAATGTTATGTGATATAGATCATGACGGAAAAGAATAAAACACACAAAACAATTTTTTTCTAAAATCTATTTGTGAAAGCATAAAATATTCAGATCCTTCATAACTGAATGAATGCTAAAACAACTCAGGTTATAGACTGTCATTGGCAGAATCAATTAAAGATCTGTAAAACGCGTTGCTTCATTTGGGCTTGTCCCATATTCTGATGTGTACTGATTTTTTTCTCTCATGAAATTGTGCTGCCAAGGATGTGCAAATGAGGAAATGGAAGCAATGGTGAGGAGAGATAGATGTGTATAGAGCAAAATAACATTTTTTGGCTAATCCTTCCTCAGTCTGTTGGTCTCTTTCTTATTTGAATTTGCCCAGTTTATTCTTTCTCATCATTTGAAATTGTCCAGTTTGTTCTCTCTCATTATTTGAAATTATTCAGTTTGTTCTCTCTCATCATTTGAAATTATCCAATTTGTCATCTCTCGTCATTTGAAATCGTCCAGTTGGAACACCGACTAGATACATATCTATCTGACTTGGTTCTTGTTCAGAAATCAGTTACAGCGTCATACATAAGGGAGCTCGAATATAATCATGGCACCTCTCTGGCTTCCTCTCATGACAGTACCGATTCAATGACTAATCTAAAACTAAGTGAATTGTACCATCACCATAGTAACTGTCACAAGAGAGACTCCGAACTTGAAAGCAAAGTGGCGAGATCGACTTCCCCCCACCTCCCCTTTTTAGTGACAGTACACGCCTGTGCATACGTCAAGGTGTAGCTGGTGCTCGTCTTCTGAAAAACTGGTCGTGTCATTGCCGTGGTCAATCACTTTAGAATGACCATACACTACGGCCTGCACAGCATGCTGGACTTAGATAAAAAAAAGTTGACACAAAATAGCCTTACGGAACTGGCAGAAAACGGTTACCAAGGCAACAGTCCTAACTGACTTTGACAGTGGCAGTAAATCAGGAAGGGGGCAAGCATCCGTGGTGATAAATGTGATAAGCCGATTCTTGTTGTGTAATGCAGATGGCTACAGAAACTTCGTCCCGATAGCTATATTTACTTAACGCCCACCATAAATGGACTGTATCGAAAACAAATCTTGCTGTACCAAAGGATGGTCGTTATAACTGACAGGTCGAGATATACTTGTACGTTTATGTTACTACACGTGGCCGGTGAAAAAATGGTCTCCGATTTCTGATCGGATTTGGAACGGACTTGAAAAAGAGCAAAGTTCCGTTCCGTTCCTGAAATATTAGGCCTACTTACTCCGGTCACGATATCAAGCAAACTGACACATGGGAATTCGTCCGCTTCGATCATGAAAACCGGAACTTAGTTCATGTGATCTGTGTTCTCCTTGTTCCTGTCTTCCACTACAAAATGTAGTGCAAGAAGAGAAGACGATGAAATGAAGAAGATGAAGAAGGAAAAGCAAGGAGAAGGAGGAGAGGAAGACGGAAAAGAAGAAAGGGAGAAGAAGGAGAGGAAGAAGAAGGAGGAGACGAAAAGAGAGGCAGAAGAAAGAAAAGAAGACGAAGAATAAAAAGAATGAGTGAAAAAAACTTTCTGGTTAAGAAAAAAAAACTGTCCTAATCTTCATGTACATGGATTACATGCTCACCTCAGCAATTCTGTGGCGACCTTACACTTGGTCATCTCGGTCTTATAAATGATAAAGTAAGTGTAACCCGCTATAGGATACGCCTTCGGCAACTCAGGATCAACCAGGTCAGGGGTTAATGACGTCGCGTTGGCTTTGGAGTTCATCGCCTCCTAGAAATACGATAATGACAACACTATAATGATCTCTCACAGTCCAATAGCCTAAACATGTAAAATACACTTTATTGTCATTTTTTGACGCATTATGAAAGCCACATTGCCTTGTCTGGGTACTCGCTATTTTTGTCATTAAGAAGCAGTATACACATGACAGGTTTCGATGGTAAATATAGGCACTACCAAAGCAAATTCTCAAATGGACAGGAAGTATGTGTATGTGTGAATATGCGTACGTGCGTTTCCTTCCCCCCCCCCCCCNTCTCTCTCTCTCTCTCTCTCTCTCTCTCTCTCTCTCTCTCTTAGTGTGTGATTGATACAGTTCACGTCGAAATGTGTCATTTTTATACAACTCCATTATGACAAATATAGCCAAATGCCAAATAAGGCAATGGAACTTTCATAAACACACACACACACACACACACACACACACACACACACACACACACACACACACACACACACACACACACACACACACACACACACACNTACTCTGTGTTACAGTATCATAGTGTGAACATCAAATGTGACTCTACGAACGGATATTATAGCCCTTTCGACTAACACCGCGTACGTGACTATAAGTGACAATCATGTTCAACTATGATTACCCTGTTGAGAAAGCCAGCCTTCGCCCCTGACACACACACACACACACNCACACACACACACACACACACACACACACACACACACACACACACACACACACACACACACACACACACACACACACGCACACATACATACATACACATACACACACTTACACACACACACACGATGCAAATTCCAAGGCCCACCTGCAATGAGAACATACTGGGTGTAATAAATACTCCATTTCGGTTGCCTAAGGCGGCATAGTCCACTACGTCCCCTTCAGCGTCACCCACAGACAGGTAGCCGACGGTATATTGGATGGAGCGAATAATACCTGAGACATCTCGATTATTGGGGCCATAGTAGGATATCACATCTGAAAAGCGAAATTGTTGTGGACATGATAAAACATTACAAAGTCGAATTCGAGGAAACTTTTTTTTTTCAAGGAAATCTATGATTGTTCAATTCCCACTTCACCCTCTCACAAACTATTAGACCTAAATTCCATTTATAGTAATGAAAACGTCATTAAAATATTTTTAGGCGCAAACCCCCCTAAGCCGTAAGGCCCTAGATTGAGCACAATCAAACCTAATCCTTTAGCCGAGTTTGCCATGAAGAAAGATACTCCGCCAGGCGATTTTTGTAGGGTTTGCTATGAACGATGAACTGATTTATTGCCAAACTACTGATCCCTTGACGTACTCAAAATGTTCCTACTAGTATACATTTGTTTTTATGTTTAACAAGTTTAACAAGTTTATTTGTAAATAAACCCAGACCATTTCTGGTATATAGGCATACAACTGTTTTTAACAAATAAAGTGTCGGTTTCCGCCAAGGATCGGCCAGGTTGATTGATTATAAATGATATATAAATATGGCCTGTCCTATGTGAAAACCGACAATATACTGCCTGCCTAATGTCTCATCTCATTCAAAGAAAAAGAGATTGAAATATAGATGGTTGTTAGCAGGTGTGTGTCTCGTGAAAAAGATATACTGCATATGATTCGAACCAACGGCTTTTGCTGTTCTCTTCCACAGCCTCACTACACATTTCCATTCGTTGACAGACTCTCACCTTCGTCCCAGCTGGGCTCTGAAAAGACACCTTTCTCTCTTTCCCAGCTTTGGTCAAAGGCGGAGAGTGCTTTGGTGAAGATGTCAGTGGTTCCCGACTTTCCCTGCCGGGCGACGACGATGATAGTGGCATTGGGAAGCGTACAGTTCAGATTTACAGCCTGGGAACGAATGTGGATGTCTTTGGAACGATGTGTCTTTGGCTCCTATTTTTTCAAGTATGGCTAGATTCCTAAATCTTTTAAATTCAAGTAATAATAAAGAACTCAGAAGCGTAGCAATATGATTCTATCATATTTTAAGAGAATAGAGCAGTTGAAGTGGCACGAGTGTTAGTTCCCTTTCTGGCAGGGAGGTGAGAAGGGTTGTAAGTTTTTGTTACATAGATGCGTCTGATCGAATGGGATGTGGTAAAAGTTGTAGCTGTTAACATTGTTAGTGGGAGAGCGAGACAGACATAGTGAGACAGAGAGAAAGAGAAAGAGACAGAGATGTCAATGTCTAATTGTAAAAGATAGTTGTACATAAAATATATGGTTTGCTTTGTTTTTTTTAATTCATTCTTTTGTATTGATGTGACGTTATATATGTGTATATAATAATATGGTTGGCGTTCGCCGAAATAAATAAAATTGAAACTTGAAATTTAATTTTCTCCTTTAGGCCTTACAACTGAAGTGTTTTTGTACAAATTAATACTACAGTGAATTTTTATTTTAAGAGCTTCTTTTTCTTATGGAGGAATGGGAAAGAAAAAAAAAATTCGGAAAAGGGGGGGGNGGGAAGGGGAGGGAGGTCAACGCCTAAAATGTTCACAAATCTTTCAAAGACGGACATTTCTCCTTCCGACTTGGCCCTCAGTATTGTTGTAAGCTGGTTTGACCGCGTACTAATAACCATATACTCCTAACACACTTTGTCTCTATTTATAAGACTCAAACTCTACCGAAACGTCTAAACTGGATGCCTTATCCTTATCTAGAACAGGTCCTGTTACAGATTTCTACACCATGATATTGGCTGGCAGATCCCCAAAGATGGAGGATTTTATATATTAGCCGAATAAAATGGTTGCACACATTCAATAACTTGGCCTATCAAGAGATGCCAGAAATAATGAGAGTTTGTTTATGATAGGCTCAAAAGTCTCTTCAAAGACACCTTTTTTTTTTTTTAGTTTGGCCATATCAGAGCCAAGGTTTGGGCTCCTGACAGTTTTTTTTTTTCACTAACGAATGAGTCCAGCTGTATTGTGACTTAAGGAAGGTGCAACGAAATGTAAATCGAGGAGCCTAAATCACCTGGATATGTATACGCTGGATGCAATTAACATCGGATGAGATACAGTACTGCCGAAAAAAAAATTTGCGTAATTCACAAAATGTTCTCAGCCATGTACTTTTAATTTAATTTTAATCGAATTTCACAATGTAAATATTCTGCCAATTACAGTGTTTTATTTGTTCAAAAGAATGGATGCACTTTTGTGGATTTCCCTCTCTTATATTTTAAAAGTCTCAATTTTTTTGGCGATTTTATCCAAAACTACACATAATGGGCTCAAATAAAATGGTCAACCATGAGGCCGTCACAAAAGACGAATTCATTTTCGCCGTAAATAAGCGAGCGTTATTGGTCTTTTATCAGAGAAAAGAATGTAGAGGAAGGATCATGATAGGGCGATATCAAGCATTCCAGCCATAGGTATCGAAAAGTTGAAAATCTGAACTTAAGAATGTCACCAGCACGAGCAAAAGGTGTGCGTCAATGTTGTTGACATTCTTCAATGAACATTCATCGTGTGGCTGGACCGAAATGGTGGTCACATGATCCATGTGCTTTGATCTCTCTGTGACGATTATTTTTAATGTACGGTAAACTGACAGTTTGCAAATTTTTGTTTCCATTTTTATGTTAAATGGAAATGTCACTTTGATGAGGATGCAGTTTTGTTGTGACGAGTTGGAAGTTGACATTTGGCAGTTTACCCACCGCAACCGGCAAGGAGAAAATTAACATGGAATTTCCACAGACTTCAGGAGAAAGATGACAGTAAGAAAAAAATGGAAGTAAATAAGGAAATAAAATAAAACGACATCGAAGAAAAAGTCATTTCGCAAAGAATGGATGTTGAAATATCTCATCATCATCATCATCATCACCCACATCATTATTCAACAACAAAATTCACATTTCCTGTTAAAATGCACCCTCCACCATCATTATCATCACCACAACTATGTCAAGTCATTTACGTTATTAATTTCGAACAGCATCGTCGCTACTATCATCATCATCATCATTATCATCATCATCATCATCATCATCAGTATCATCATCATCATCATCATCATCATCATCATCTTGTAAAATAAGCGAAACTTTTGAAACACTACTTAAATCAGACAACTTTTATGAAAATTTAATAAACGCGAAAGGGTAAAACAGTCTAAACGTATCAGCAAAAGCCTTCTCCAGTGGAAATAAAATGAATCGTCATTATCATCACCATCATCATCATCATCATTAACATCATCATCATCATCATCATCATCATCATCATCATCATCATCATCATCTTCAGCAGCAGCAGAGGAGCAACAGAAGGAGCATTTTCAAACCGCGATATACATTTGACTACCTGAATGCTTTGATCAGACCACATTGTATAAGTTCCATTGTAAATCCCAACCTGAGAATAAACCAGTAAATGATTGTATGAGATTAATAAATGAGCGACTGGAACGAATGAACGAATGCATNGTGGATTTCCCTCTCTTATATTTTAAAAGTCTCAATTTTTTTGGCGATTTTATCCAAAACTACACATAATGGGCTCAAATAAAATGGTCAACCATGAGGCCGTCACAAAAGACGAATTCATTTTCGCCGTAAATAAGCGAGCGTTATTGGTCTTTTATCAGAGAAAAGAATGTAGAGGAAGGATCATGATAGGGCGATATCAAGCATTCCAGCCATAGGTATCGAAAAGTTGAAAATCTGAACTTAAGAATGTCACCAGCACGAGCAAAAGGTGTGCGTCAATGTTGTTGACATTCTTCAATGAACATTCATCGTGTGGCTAGACCGAAATGGTGGTCACATGGTCCATGTGCTTTGATCTCTCTGTGACGATTATTTTTAATGTACGGTAAACTGACAGTTTGCAAATTTTTGTTTCCATTTTTATGTTAAATGGAAATGTCACTTTGATGAGGATGCAGTTTTGTTGTGACGAGTTGGAAGTTGGCATTTGGCAAGTACCCACCGCAACCGGCAGGGAGAAAATTAACATGGAATTTCCACAGACTTCAAGAGAAAGATGACAGTAAGAAAAAAAGGAAAGTAAATAAGGAAATAAAATAAAACGACATCGAGGAAAAAGTCGTTTCGCAAAGAATGGATGTTGAAATATCTCATCATCATCATCATCATCATCATCATCATCATCATCATCATCAGCCACATCATTACTCAACAACAAAATTCATATTTCCTGTTAAAATGCACCCTCCACCATCATTATCATCACCACAACTACGTCAGGTCATTTACGTAATTAATTTTGAACAGCATCGTCGCTACTATCATCATCATCATTATCATCATCATCATCATATCATCATCACTGTAAAATAAGCGAAACTTTTAAAACACTACTTTAATCAGACAACTTTTATGAAAATTTACAAAACGCGAAAGGATAAAGCAGTCTAAACGTATCGGGAAAAGCCTTCTCCAGTGGAAATAAAATGAATCATCATTATCATCACCATCATCATCATTATCATCATCATTATCATCATCATCATCTTCATCATCATCATCTTCATCATCATCATCTCATCATTTTCAGCAGCAGCAGCAGCAGGGCCAGCAGAAGGAGCATTTTCAACCGCGATATACATTTGACTACCTGAATGCTTTGATCAGACCACATTGTATAAGTTCCATTGTAAATCCCAACCTGAGAATAAACCAGTAAATGATTGTATGAGATTAATAAGTGAGCGACTGGAACGAATGAACGAATGCATCAAAGAAGAATTGGAAGGCTAAAGGGTGGGTGGATACATAAATAACTATAAATGAACAACTTAAAAACAATGTACGCGTGAATTGACAAATGTTCAAAATGCAAATGAAAGAGAAATAACAGATCAATGAATGAATGAATGAATGAATGAATGAATGAATGAAAGAATGAATGAATGAATGAATGAATGAATGAATGAATGAATGAATGAATGAATGAATGAATGAATGAATGAATGAAATCTTTATTTAAAAGATTGCTTGACCGATGTACACGTCATCGAGAACATATACAGAGAGAAACGAATGAAGGAGAAAGAAAATCAAAAACTATATTTACCACATGCTCTCGTGATAGGTTCAGTCGCTGACCGTTGCTGTTGGAACATGTAGGTAGGTGATAGGCCAGCACAATACCCCTGTGGAGAACAAAAACGTACCTTCATTAGTATGCTAATATTCTTTTTGTTTTGCAGGTAGTAGGAACTGTCATGTATTAACCTTCAGTCACACTTGCTTCCATAATAGTAATCTTCCATGATCTGAAGCTTAATCCTCAAGCTTGACTAAACTAGATGGCCATTTCAGGAATGTCAGTGCGGTTTGTGAGTGCAGGTTAAGGTTTCCTGTTTGACGTAAATGGTTCAGCCATTCTTTGTGAAGCAGTTTACCTAAGTCTGAATAATGAACCTTCCTCTTTTTATGGACATCTTTAGTGCACTGTGATCGCGTTGGTTAGTCGACAAATGCGGCTGCCATTACCGTAAGCTATGCATTGTGATTGGCATGATTACAAAGGACGCCTTTTTTTGTGTGTGTGCGACTACAACCATTGGTTTTGTCCCTTCTGTAGCTATTTTAATTTGAAGGGCTTAATGACAAAACGTAAATGCCATTGGGATCATGATAAAAGAGATCAGATGAATTAATATGTTTTTAACACAGGGTGAAATGTAGTGGTGAAATATTTTAGGAAAGATGTGAATGGACACATTATGTCTGCATACTGTATACTACTATAAGCTGTCTAAAGAAGGCAAAATAAGCTAAAAAGTCAAGTTGTTGGATAAAGCGTTTTGTCACAAAGCGGTTCATTCTATTCTTTGATGAAACATCCTGCTGACACCCCCGCGGGAAGTTACGAAAGTTATTAAGTGAATTGATCCACTGGAGTTTACATTCATGCTGCATTGCTTAACCGGCTTTTCCTGAATAGGGCTCTCGTATGAAGCCAACTAATGATGATCATTAATATTGCTGATATCAGCTATGTTACTGTGTCAATGCTGTTTCCCCATCATTTCCACTCGACGCCCGCGCACATCAGGGTTGCCACTCGTTGGGATTTTTCCCCCACTGCAGGGAAAATAGCTTTTTTTAGGGTGTAAGGTAACCCTATGGATAAAATGGTAAATATAGGGGAAAGTTGGAAAGCAGGAGAAAATGCTTTGTCCTTACTCTCATGAAACCCCCCACCCCCCAAAAAAAACACCAAAAAATTAATAGTTTTGTTTCACAAAACTGGCTTTTGTTTGTTTAAATTTCTCTGTTTCTAAATGCTCACAACTAACTAGCCCACAGCCTAGTTTGTTAAGCCACATCAAAAGCAGTGTTGCCAGTTTGGCGAAGTTGATGCCACATTTTTAGAAAGCTGGCGAAAAGTGTTTGGCCACAAGTTTTCAAACTTGAACCTCTGTGTAGTGTTCAAACTACGTTGGNGAAGGCGGGTGTGGAGGGATATTCTTTATATTCTTTGGTTCTCATTTTGTAACCCCATCACTGGTTTAGCCTGAAAGACAAGATTTTCTGGTCGAAGGGCTGGAAACCAGATAGAGAAGATAGAAAGGATGGCCAAGGTCACACTAGTGTATAAGGAAATATGATGGGGAGAAGCGTGGGGGTGGTAAGGACACCCTCATTGTAGGGTAAAACCATAAGTACAGAGTGGCAGCACTGCACACGCTAGGGCAATAAGCAACCACAGATTATCGAGCGAACTGTGCCGTAACCAAAGCATCATCTATAAATAAATGACAATGCAGTAAATCTTCTAGTCTTCTATACCTCCTCTCATCTGTTTGAAATTTGATAGCTCACACATTAACAATGGAATCTCTTATCCTCGTAAGAATTACATTAGTGCAACGATCTGAATGCAGTTTTAAGATGCAGAGTTAATGGAATTCTTACGGTCATAGAGATCCCATCGTTAATGCAAAAGTTCTCAAGTCTCGCCTTTTCCTTGTACAGTTCCTGTGGCCGTATGCACAATCCTTGCGTTTCCTTTTGCACTAAGGGAACTACGGGGATCCCCGAAAACATTGTAGTGTTTCCCGTTTCCTGTACTAACCGCAGTGCGCAAATTTACACAAGAATATTATTATGCCCACGACCATTAGTCCCTTGCTCTTTTTTCCGTTAGTCATTCGAGTTACCCAAAATAATTTGAATCGTTTGCAAGTGGTCAGTATTGGTCAATTCAATGGTCCATTTGACCCCTTAAAATGCAAAATCGAACTTGGTATTGACAGCAGATTCGTGATCAGCGCCCCCCAATTATGAAAGATTTATTGCTGGAACATTCCAACCCAAAATGCCGAGCACACTTTTTCTACATGTCAAATCAGAATTTGGCTCCAGCCTTAAAAAAAATCGAGCACATCACGATTAGTCTGTCCACTGAAAGTCCAGTTTGTGAGTCAAATACTGTATGATATTGCTCGCAAGTTTCGACGATAAAGGAGTGATGCCTATCACAGTAACTATACTCAGTTCTATTCAGTACAACTCAAACCGTCATCTTAATATTATGCTCACTCCGTTTTATCGCTATTCGCGAAACCACTCTTTTCACTTAGATGAGACATATTTTTTATTCCAGAAAGCACAGCCATGCAAATTGAAATTTCCGCTTAATTGCAACTTGACTACCGTAATAAAGTGTAAAGGCTTAGTGTGACTAGACATTGTTGTGTTATTGATGGATGCGACTGTTGCCTGACCCTTTCAATCAATGGAAAACAAACAAGCCTAACAAACAATTCTTTCAACAGCCTCCCACGTTTTCAGTGATGACATGGCCATTACAGTTCTTTTCTTTCTTTCTTTCTTTCTTTCTTTCTTTCTTTCTTTCTTTCTTTCTTTCTTTCTTTCTTTCTTTCTTTTCTTTCTTTCTTTCTTTCTTTCTTTCTTTCTTTCTTTCTTTCTTTCTTTCCATTCCCATATTGCCTTTTTGTCGTCTTTTCTTCTCTCCTTTTCCCATCTCTCTCTCTTTCTCTTTCTCTCTCTCTCTCTCTCTCTCTCTCTCTCTCTCTCAGCTTGCCCTCTCTACCAGGTCTTCTCTGCTTTCCCACTGTCTCGTTCTTTCTCTCTTTCCGTTTCTCTTTCTCTCTCGTCCCTCTCTTCATTCTTTCCCTTCCCACTTTTTCCCTTCTCCTTGCTGCTCTATCTTTCTCAGGCTCGTATATTTTCTCTTTTCAATAACGCAGGCTTGAAGTTGTTTTGGGGNTTATACCTCACCTCCACTCCACTGGCCTCGTCATCCAGGTGTTGTTTTGTGAGCACAATAACATCACTATACTCCGAAAAAGGCGTATTACAGATTTAAACCATTTCTGAATAAGGACACTGTGCTGTTTTTTTTTATGAATTCAAAAAATGCTCAAAAAAATTAAAATATGCCAATATTTTGCTGTCAAAACTGGAGTTCCAAAGATACACACACAGACTTTTTTTTTTTTTTTGCACTGCCATAAACAATCCCTTCCACCTCTCCATCTTTCCATCTCCCTCTCCAGAAGTGTGAAAAATGATTGATGTTATTTTCGAAGCACATTATCGATATTTTTTTTTCCAGTCGGTTTCCCAACTATTCATGCAAGCCTCGCTGCAAGATGTTACTATGAAAAGAAGATGCGATTATCCAGTATCATATTATAATGGAAATGCAGTAGGTATAACAATATTGCGTGAAAACTGTTGCGATATAGTGGGAACTGCAATTAACCAAATGCCCTTCAGCTGGGTCGATTTTACCTTGAAACTTCTGCTTATATATATATATAAAAATTATATAGCTCAGTGCTGAGATTGTGAATTCGCAATTTGTGAGCAAACGTTCCATATAATTATGTCAGCGAAGATAAAAATATATGTTTTCTTTTCTGAAATAAGACACCTTGATTCCCTTTAATCAGTATCTCCTTATTCGCAACTGCCGCTTCGTCACGACATTTTTAAACAACAGAATTATATATAATGTGCATATGAAGGGTTTTTGGATGACCAAAATATTTCGTTTTTTCATTCTCTGGATAATTTACTAACAAGGGAGTCGATTGTCTCCATCTGGTATTGCGAAAAACTTGTTTGCATATAGACTCCAGTCTTTCCCTTTTTTTTTTTGGTAATGTTTACATAAAACTACATATCTCGGCTTGATTATATGCCCCTTTCATTTTCTCAAAGTTAGCAGTTCCAAAGGGAGGTAATTATTTTTGAGTCTGTTCACCTGTTAGATTAGCTGATATCGCCGTAATGATTGGCCTCTCTGTGTGTTACCTTAAATAGATGTCATTAATTAGCTCCTCTTGCAAATATATTGTTTTTAAAGCTTGGCAACGGCAGACCACATTAATTTTAGCGGACAGCAATAATTCATTTTAAACGCGTGGTATTTGGCAGTAGCAAATGCCCACGATAAATATCGCAGCCGTCCCGTCAGTAATTAAATGAGAGGCTGAGTAATTTTTAAAAATCTCCATTCAGAGTCGTCGGCGTGAATTCGTAAGCCAAAACTAAATGGCGGCAATTGCCATAGCGCATGCTGTTTGCTTTGTATTTAAGCAAAAAAGATGCTCAGGGTTTGTATACTTCCGGCCAGGGGTGTGGCGAATATGATGTTTTGATAATCTAGCATTTCTATCCTTTTTTTTATGTCTGAGTCAGTTCCAAAAAGAGCCAAATCTAACAACCATGTAATGGTCTAGACTATAGCCTCTCGTCGCCGAAAGAAAAAAAAAACCTCGGGGTCAGGCACGGAAAATCATGAAGTCTTAGGATTTCTGAACTCTTGACCGTGGTCTCACGACTTAATAACGGGTCCACTCAACGATTTCATATGTTCCTTCCTGTTGATGACCTCGGACAGAGTTCAGTTCTGGTTCTGTTATCCAGCTTGCCCAGCAGAGCTTAGCCTTACATCTACTCATAATGAATGGTCGATGAAATGGCATACTAACGAATTCATGACTTTTTAAAATATTTTTTTTAGGGAAATGGGAAATTTGTTAGATTACGAGCTGCTGGGCCGCCACACAGCCGCCATTCCTCTGCGGGCAGCTGCAGGCACTGATATAGCTTCAAAGAACGGAGATACAAATAGGCATTGGAGTAAATGCGAAATGCTCGTCAGTGTATTCATTTGATGAACAGATCGCAGCCGAGATTTAGACCAAAGCACTAATTGCTAGATTCCTGTGGGGAATGAGTGCTTTGGTATTTATTAGACTGGGATCAGTCCGTCAAATATAAACACTGATAAGGAGTTCTTTTCTCAGTTATCAGCATATAAATAAAGCACTATTTTGAATCACTGTCATACATCTTATCAGCTCGTCACATTTTTTTAAACACTTGGAGGCAGCTGTGACGCTCTGGAATACTACTGCACTCGGTCACCTTATCGGTGTAAAGATCTATTACTGAATAGTGCACATTTTTGTATCGTGTTTATTGAAACTAGAGAAGATTTATCTCAAATTACAGTTTTTTACTTCACTTCCGGACTTCCCTCTTGTTTCTGAGACACACTTTTGCATATAGTAACAGGGGTTTTTAACTTTTGTGCCTCAGTAAGTTACGTGGATCCAAAAGAAGGGGTTGTCTTTTAGAGAGATGCAGCGAGAATTACTATGTTTTACATGTATGTGCAAACCCTGGTGATAAAGTAACAACTGTATTTTGAGATCTATCTTCCCTAAGATCAAAATCCAGAACAGAAAAAAAAGCGCATTATATATCATTTTGGTGCGCAATTTTGCATGCAAAATGTACTGAATTAGAAAAGGACAGTGCGCACCACAATAAAATCATATAACGTACAACTGAAATGTAGTCAACCCCCTTACGATCGTTAGGCTCTACCTCAGTTCAAAATCGAGTTTGGAACAATTCGCTTGTATGCCAACAAGTGTTATATTCGCGGTCCTTGAAAAATTGTCAAGAGTACCAGACTTGCTCCGCCTCATCCCTGTCCATTCCCTCGGTCCAGTCCGCCTGTAATTATTCTCCATTGTCTCCCTGCTCTATGACATCATCTCTCTGGTTGTCTGGGGGAGGACATTGCAAATATTATTAATGCGCTGTAGCCAGGTCGCTGCTTTGACCAAGTCCCATTGGAGACTGATATATAATATCCACTTACTGAGTGTGAGTTCTATATAAACAGATTGAACTGCAAAGCCCCCTCTATACAGTGCAGGCTTGTCGTGTCTCCACTAATTACTCAGTTTTTATGTATATTTTAGTTAGGATTAAAGAACAGAGAGATCATTCAGAAGGGCTACTCGATTGTTTGCCTTTTCTAGCTCTTTGATTTGCATTTGATGTGTGGTATAATGGAATCGGTGGGCCGGAGTGAGAGAGAGAGAAAGAGAGAGAGAGAGAGAGACAGAGAGAGAGAGAGAGAGAGAGAGAGAGACAGAGACAGAGAGAGAGGCAGGCAGGCAGGCAGGCAGGCAGACAGACAGACAGAGACATATTATACAGTATTGATTGAAAGGAAAGGGGGAAGGGAAAGAGAACTTATCTTTTGGAAAAGAATCCATTCAATTATCTTATTGTTTTATCCACCCCTCTCACAGCACACAGAAATGCAACTAGTGAGAGGCAAGCTATTGAATACAGTCAACATATTGTAGCAGAACAAAAAACAAACACAGAGACTACTACGATATGTCATACCAAATAAGATGATAGAGTCGTAAAATTTGAGAGAAAATTAGAGCAGATACTCGATTTATGCGATTACTGCATCTAGACCAAATACTCGAATCAGTCCTATGGTTAAATTCCGAGTGCTATCCTGCCTTTGACCTCGATAACTCCCTACGGAAGTGCTCACACAAATCGAGACACTAAACTAACATCAACACTAATGAATCCACCCTTTGCCAGGCGGACAAGGTCTTTCATTGGTCATTGCCCAGTGGACGGCACTAAAATAACATATACACCCGCTGATAAAGACGTCGAGGAATAAAGGATAAATAATTGAAGAACACACGATTATAACATCTAGGTTTATCATGCCCGTAAAGACTGCTATGAGTTATTTTATAATTCCCATCAGATTCTACTTCCGACGTCAGACCGGTGACGTTGGTCATGTCTGGAGGTTGAAGGTCATAATAGTAGTACGTCAGTCAGTACTGTAGCAGACATTGAATAATGACTGTGGAACAATAATGACTGACATACAATAATAAATAAATAAATAAAACTAAAAAAAAATAATGAATAATTAATAAATAAATATTTTTTTAAAAAANTTTCTTGACATTAATCGGTCAAAATTCTTATGCTGTAATATTGATGATGAAATCTTATCACCTGAGGTATCAAGAAATGGTCTGATAAATCTGCTGAGGAGAATAGGGAATATTTCTTTACATGGTTTGTAGGAAACATTTTAACTTTAGACTTTCCGAAGAAAGTCTGTATCTGTCCTAGCTGAAGAAACTTAATAAATCAGATTATTTGGTCACTGACATAGTCTATTTGGAAATAAATTAACAATTAGAATCAACAAGATTGATTGAAATATACTGGTATTGACTATCTATTATATATTTGGCAACTTGGAAACACATGTGTCATTTCTGAACAAACTAATACGGACTAAGACTCCAAATTTGGCATGAGAGTACAAACAGATACATCGGTCATCGTGACAGCCTTCGATTTTTTGCTATTTGGAATCGCCGAAGTAAGTTCTAAATACTTTATAAATATGATCACTTGAGGTGCTACACCATTAGAGGTATATATTAATAGAAAGCTAAGCTCGAAACTCAATCCAAGTTGTAGACAAAGGATAGTGACGAAAGACAGCAAAATGTAAGAGAAGATTCCAACTTGCAGTTTTTTCTCTGTCCAACTCATGTCGGTTAAGAGCACTGACTTTGTCAAGTGCACAAGTCGGCAAAAGCTTTCATCGGGAAATTGCAAAGAGTATAGAGTAAAGTGCCTGCACACTTTTTTTTTGTTAAATGGTGCAATATTCCGGTATTCCGACATGTGCACTTTTACTGCCTGAACAAATCCCTGTCCCAAAAAAAAAAAAAAATGGTGCGATATTGAGATATCAATGCATTACGTAAATAAATATTTCGCAGCTATGTTGTCGGAAAAATCGTATTCCTGTCTATCACGATTTTATTGCAGCTAAACTAGAGGTCTGAGATTTGGACATAAAATGCGCGACTTAAAGGGCAATACAAAGGTGTCAAAACCCGAATTTCTGTCAGTAGTTTATTGGGTAACTGCATCCATCCGATTATAAACGTTATTACAAACGTGTTCACTACTGAATAAAATACGCTCTTTTACACGCAATAGACTTTTTCATGTGGCTATAAGAATAGAAAGAGTTCGATTTATTGACAGAAAACAAAATCATGTTATTTGTTTTTTGAAGGAAAAAATAGAACAAAAGCTACTTAAACATCTCTTCCCCAGCAGACAGATCAGGCATGCCTGAATAATTGTCACAGGATGACGATACTTCCTGTGTGATACAAAGAGCTAGTGCAAGAGGGGAAGAACACACCAGCAAAAACAAACAAGAGCCCAATACAATACCTTTATTCACATCTTCATCCCGGGAGAGGGGGGACCGTGTTCGGGTAAAGGTATATAACAAATGACATTCTCCCATGTTCTGCAATAGTGATTAGAATCTTTGCTCTAGGGATACAGTGCCAATACCTTTAAAGACATTAACAATATCCGAAGTACGGATAAACTTAACTTTGATTCCATCGGTTTAATCCTCAAAACAAAGTTCAGTCAAGTACAAGGGTCGCAAAATGACAGTCACTGCCACAGGAACTGAGTTAAGTACATATTGCTGGCAACTCAGAACTTGACCTTGGAGGACTGGCGCAGTGGTTTTCGAGTTATTCAAGAGACTGGAACTTTGTACGCAGAGGCAATAACAGTGTTTATCTCCTGCAACTTTCATATGGTTGCTGTAGGATAAAAAAAAAATGTCAACACCCACTCTGTCCCAGAATAGCAACTGAAATAAAAAATAATCAAGAGGAAAGTGAAAATCATGTCCCAGGCAGTCTTGTCCCTTGTGACTAGACCTTGTTCAATGCTCTCGGATCATAGTTCAGAGAGGTGCAGATTTACAGTGCAAGTGTAGTCTTAAGAACCTATCAAGAGGAACTCTGACCATGATTCCTGAAGATTAACGTAGCTAATGGCTTTCAAGGATCGTTGAAGAGGACGGTTCTTTGTATGCATCGCCAAAGAAAGTTCTTTGACAAGTGAAAAAGTTCATGGTTTAAACTCAGCTAGAAGTGGTTAAGTAGAAGGACTCAGGAGGTGTCCACCCATCAAATCAAGAAACGATTCCTATTTAGTCATTATCCAGAAATGGGTCCGGACTATTTTACAGCTCTACAACAAACAAATGCAATGCTCTAAAACGTAAGAGACTATTGATATTAGAAAACGAAAAAGCGAATCTTGCATTCTAGTTTACCTGCCATCCTTAAGTTACCAAGAAGTAATTACGTTTCTTGTCAACAGCTTAGGTTAGTAGAATCAAACTGAGCAACCATTTCTGTAGACTAGTACTCAGCAGGATAGTAGGAGATCCGAAGATTATTTTGAGACTCTCGCAGCTCTGCACTGCGGAACCCCTGCAAATGTCTTCATTTCTTTGGCTTAGTTTTCCTTTTAAAGGAAATCNGTGTGTGTGTGTATGTTTGTGTGTGTGTGTGTGCGCATGCTCACGTGTGTATGTGTGTATATATGTGTATGTGTGTGTAAATGCGTGTTTGCGTGCGTGCATGCATATATGCGTGTGTATGAATGGGTTGGTGGCTTGGTGGACATCTGGATGGATGAGGGACGAAAATGCTTTTGCAGGTGTTCGATATGAGAAGAGGCGTGTCTAGGAATGTTATGTGATCTGTGAAATTGTGAGGGGGTGGATAGTAAATTTTAATAGACCACCCTCCCTCAACCCTTCCCTCCTTCTTCCACACCCCCCCCCCCCCCCCCC
>JAWQUT010000801.1:124081-134088 GCA_033807755.1 Ellobium chinense
ACGATAAACATACAACGTTTTTTAAATCATTTTTAAAAAACTCTTGAGTGAAAAATCGTTGGGTATTTTTTTAAATTTTTTTTTTGGTGGGGGTGAGAGATGGGTGGGTATAGAGTGGAAGTGAGTTTAAATCCGGTGGAGTTTTATTAAGTTCATCAATGTACCACAGACAAACAATTCCAGTTTTCCAACAGGACGCTACTTCAAATTAAAAATACAATCGTCGTTCGGTTCATTAGTCTCATCGATTTTACAAACACGTTACTGGGCTCTCTTACTGTTGTTGCTGTAGTATCTAATGCTGTTGCTGAAGATTATGAGCTGTGCCATACACTCGAACACCTATTTAGCCCCTAGGGGTACAATAGTCCATATCCGGCTAAGCGCTGGCCTGGAAACCCCCGGTGGCTATTTTTAGCACCCGGTACAAACTTTGTTCTTACCACAATGCGGACAGTGGTGTTGGTCGTGATTTCGCCTTCAAAAACGTTACCTTTCCGCAGAATTTTTTTGCGAAAAAGAGGTGTTACTGTCAACCAGATAAGCAGGGGCGTAGCGAGGATGATTTTTTTGGTAATCTAGCACTTACATCTAACCAGCATTGGGGGCAAGATATAGATACATTTATTTTTTGTTTGCTCATAATGTTTGTATTGTTTATAAATTTCTTTCCCACAGTCAGTCTGTGAACAACAAACATGGAAAACAAAACAATGATTTTCTTTCTTCACATCCACAAAGCCACTGATGCTTCCTGTACTGTTCATGGAGGCAACACTGACGTTTCCCCGTAAATTTAAACTCTGACGTGGGTCTACCTGCATCTTTTAGTCGAAGTTTTGCATCGAAACCAAGTTTATTTGTTGCTATCAACTTTAAGATATTTGGAATGCTGTTGGTTTCTCTTGACTGATCCATGGCTTTCTTCGATTGCAAAACAAATACACCTGCAAATTCGCCTAAAACCAGTACTGCTGTCGGTATTCGTGTAAAAATAAGACCAAAAAAAAAACAACTTCCAGTCTCCCTCAAGACCGTCACTTCAAAGCACGGTATTCAAAATGCTGTAAAAATATCATGTATAGTATCATAATAAAGTTGTCGTCAAGAAGCGTTGACACCACTCAAACAGAGCAGGCCGAGACACTTAATGTAAAAGGTATTGAGGTCTCTTTTCTTGCTCCCACTAAAAGAAGCTGTAAGGTTAATGGTCTTTGAAATTATTCATGTTTAAGCAAAATGAACTAATGCTATTGTGGTCATCATGAGCTCTGCAATATTTTAATGTTTACGGTGCCGTTTTCTCTAGTCCTTGGGAGAAAAATAAAAGGAAGAAAAAACTCTGGAACGAGGTTGCCAAATTTGGTTCTCTCGGAACCAATTATCAGATTTTTGGCTATATTTAAAGTACGTAGTTCTCAAATAACTGATTGGCTCTTTGGTTCATTTTTAACTCTAACCGACTGTACATCATAGTTACTAATTTCGTTTAGAAACACTTTAGTTCACGTGTACTTCTATCAAACTGCTTGGTACCGGTACTTCTGTCGCCAGATGAGCACGAATTAAGGATCAATCTATAAAATGTTTCCATTTATAGGTCAGATCTTACATTGCTCTAATATCTGTAGAAATAGAAATGTTTATGATAAGTATAATACCAGTGTATATCCTTTACAAACATAAGTCGTCATTTTTTTCTGATCTTATGTCAAATCTTGACCCAGGCCGCTGTTCGGTGCTATATTTTGGTACTTTTTCGGTTGTGATTTGGCTCCCGTTTGATAAAAACTGGCAACTGAGTTCTTGACGTCGTTCGCGGCACGTCAAAAAAAAAAAGTGGGGGGAGTGGGATGGGAATGCAGTCTGCGTAGAGGATAATCAAATTTTTCTCTCAGATTACTGACCTCTGTTTTAAAATGGTTTTTCTATTAACGTTTCCTTCGAATGCAATACACTGTGCGTATGGGGCTGGAGAATCTGCGAGACGAGTACCGGGTCACAGATTAGTACTGCAAAAAACTTAAGTAGTGTTGACAAGCTTGTACGCCAATGCTTGTAAATGGTACGCAAGTGTAATACATGTAAAACAATGAAGGTATTTGAACATTTTTAGAAAGCACTTAGCATAAGTAAAATTGTATTAGACGGAAACTATAATATAATGAATGTATAATGGCTATTATGAACTGGTAATCTCAGATTCATAGATTACATGGACGCTACGCCCCTGTCCTACAATAATTAATATTAATCCTGAGTATGGCTTTCAAAATCTTTGAGAGAGAGAGAGAGAGAGAGAGAGAGAGAGAGAGAGAGAGAGAGAGAGAGAGAAATAGAGAGAGAGAGAGGAGAGCGAGAGAGAGACACAAACACACACACACACAGACAAAGAGAGACAGAGAGAAACAGAGAGACAGAGACAAAGGCAAGACAGACAGACAGACAGACAGACAGACAAACAGACAAACAGACAGACAGACAGACTCTCGGCATGAAGGCAAATGGAGCAGTTACTGACAAGATAATAAAATCGACCTCCAACTCACTTAGCCATTGGATTATCAACCCACGACACACCGGCTCGTCTCCTAAATCCATTTATGTCAAATTCTATCTGCAGACCACAAGTTGATGACTCCACACCATTCCTTACCCTCCCTTAGANTGCTAAAAATAGCCACCGGTGGTTTCCAGGTCAGCGCTAAGCCGGAACAAGTCTATTGTTGGGGCTACGATAACCGCAGCATCTTGGGCTAGTACCCCAATGCTGTGTCACAGAATAAAAGTGCAAGTACTCTACTATAATCACTGCACGTGCAAAGGGAAAAAAACTTGGGGGGATGGGGGAGGGGGGCTAGGAAAATCAAAGCGTCTCGAGCTGGTCCCCCAATGTTGTCATAGCAACACCTTTAGTTGGAATGAGAGTGCATACACTCTGGCTATGATTTCTTGTTAAACAGAGGGCGTTGGAAAGTAAATTATTGGCAAATTGTTACGCTTTCTGCTCACTTAAGCTCCTTAATGATGGTATTTACAATAAAGTTTGAGAAGATCTTCCTTTGACTGACACAGTCGATGCCTGCGGCATGCTGGCTATGTGGCGTCGTGGTTGACAACACATGGCCTAATGGGCTTTGACGAAAACCCAATGGTTTGAGAGTCGCCAAGCTGCCCCAGTAGAAGAGACACTGAACAATGCCATACTTACGTCAGATCCACTATGTTTCAGGGAATAAACAAAAGAAAGAACGATTTATAGACTTATAGACCTGATAATTTTGCTTCAATCAAATAAACTTTCTCATTAAAGTAGATTAAGTATTATACTGAAGAATGAAAACTAAAGGCGCTGTAATAGGAAAAGACGGGGGTTGCTTTATGATCTTATCAAGCCAGAATTGAAGACATGCTCTTTGTCAACATTGTCAACGAATCTTTATCCAATGTTACCACAGCAAATTCACCTAAGATTTCCTCTGCACTGTTTAAATGTCCTTATTTACAACTCGTAAAATTATTTCAGCTCCAAAAAGATTTGCTGCACTAAACTGCACAGTAATTGGGCATTAAGTCTGTCTGTCCTTTAAGCAAACTTTGAACAAGGAATCAAACATTTACTGCGAATTTTCCTCAACGTCTTGACGTCCTGAGTGCAACCATTTGTTTCTGATTTCTTAAAATTTATTTTGAGAACGCACAAAGATCTAGTTAAAAATCCTGAGACATGAAAATTATTGGTTAAATACCGCCAGAACCGTGATGTTCCGTACATATAGGTATGAAGATGCCAATAGCACCTGGCATAACAATATGCAATTTTAAATAGTCCCCATTAAAATCAGAAAACTAGCCATGGGGAGGGGGGGGGGAAGATTGGATTTGAATTTCAAAGGTTTAGATAGGTGCAAATACTATTGTAGACAACGAATAGGTGAGGCTTAGCCACTCAAATATAAAGTTTGTGGTTGTTGCTAGATGGATAAGGTAACCCTGTTTACCGAGTGAAAAGGCATAAAATATTAGGTAGCCTGCTTCACTGCCAACGTTCTCAAAATCTAACCGGTTTAGGGGCATTTTTTGTGTCAAAATTTGGATAAAGAGCTACACACCATGTTTGGAAAATATTTTAGCCTTGGACCCCTGTATAGGTTATTGAGAGGTGTAAAACCTAACATAGCCAACACTGAAAAAAAACATTGGCATCTTCATACCCGAAAGTTTTCTGCTATTTGGCTTTGTAAATCTGAGAACCAACTGTTAACATACTATCAACTGCAGAGGTTCGTACTTGCAGATGAATATTTTCTGGGATACCATAAACAACATACACAATAAATTTTCTAGCATTTTCAAAGTAGTGCAAATTAAACGATAACATAGGGAACATTCTAAAGTTAACGAAGACAAAAAACAAAGCACCCCATACGCAAATCACCGTCGCCAGCCGGTGGTTGCAGGTATTGCTCTTTAGGCATACTAATTTCATAGGATTGATTTGCATTTCTCCGCCAGTCGTGGAAAACCAACTTTCGTATGAACGGCATAATTAATATTTCTATAGTCACGTCTCACAGAAGTTGTGAACTTTTTCCCAGATTTATTGCATGTCTTGAGTGATAATGCTATAAGCATCGGTTTAACAGAATGTAAAAAAAAGAAGGAAAGAATACCTTGTCTATTTGATAGATTTTAGTAAATCAGATGATATAAATAATTATACATGATGAATATATTAATAAACATATCTGAATGCTCATAAACGGAATATAACCTGAAAATAAATAAATATATTGTTAAAATAAATAAATTACTGAATTAATTACTAAATTAATAAATAAGTAAATAAATAAATAACTAAATTATTAAAATAAATAAATAAATAAATAAATAAATAAATAAATAAATAAATAAATAAATAAATAAATAAATAATAAAATAAATAAATAAATAAATAAATGAACAAATAAATAAATAAATGAGTTCAACATATTTCTATGAATGCATGCTATATACTAAGCGCCTGTTAACCCTTGTCTAAAGAGGTTCGCTTTTCCCGACTCCCTCCTCTTTCAACAACAACAACAACAACAACAACAACAACAACAACAACAACAACAACAACAACAAAACGCCTGCCGTCGCTCCTGCTTTACTATTTTGTATTATTAGTGATAATAACAACATTATCCGTGTTGCTGTATATTTGATACAGTTACTTGGTAGGAGATACACATTTTCATACGTCAATACAATGGACACGTAATTATGAATAAGGCGTGGCTTTTCCTGCCTTTGTTTATCTTATAGCAGAACAATGAACATTGATCACACTGTAACTGAAATAGATGCTGCCAGTGAACGTTAATTTATAGCTGGTCTTTGCCAAACACGATCCAAAGGATAATCGCGGGTAAAAGTAATCGTCCTATGTATACCCACGGGTCTCGGGTACCAGGTAGTTTGGGTTCCTATTGCCCAATGGGAAAGACGCACGTTGCAGGCATCGCCTCACGTCTCCTTCCAGAGGCTTTTGTGATTAAAGATTGCTAAGTATGGTTATAAAAAATAATAATGATAATGTAGAAAAAAGCTTGCCCATTCTTCTTCCACTTGATTGCTGGCCTTTTTCAGGAAAGGTATTTGTAGCAGTCTGTCGCTCTTTGGACCTTCCCTATTGCTTTTCACATCTATCTATCTATCTATCTATCTATCTATCTATCTATCTATCTATCTATCTATCTGTCTGTCTGTCTGTCTGTCTGTCTGTCTGTCTGTCTGTCCGTCTGTCTGTCTGTCTGTCTATCTACTTACCTACCTACCAACTTGTCTGCCTGCCTGTCTTCCTGCCTGCCTGCCTGCCTGCCTGTCTGTCTGTCTGTCTGTCTGTCTGTCTGTCTGTCTGTCTGTCTGTGCGTCTTTATATCTATCACTATTTTTTTCGTTATGTNCCCCCACATGATAGTATAATTTTCACTAAGACATAAAGCTGGATACTGTGGCTGTACAAGCTGATTTGTAGTATGGAAATAAAGAATTGTGTTACCTTATGCAGAATGTTGCACTCTGTCAAGAACTCCAGATTATAAGCTGTGTTAATGTGATAAAGCTTTGAATCACTGTAATTCACTAAAATGGCGTGGTTTTAAGGGTCCAAGGTCTGCGGCATTAAGGAAAGTATTGGGTGAAGTAGACGCACATAGACCTATACAAGATGAAAAATTTTACGAGGAACTGACAAATTTTTAACCAGTTTCACGTGTCTTTAAACTGAAAGCAGGAGAATTTTTCGGTAGTTGAAGCTCCGGATTCCTGTAGAAGGTGTTACAGTTAGAATTATATGAGCTTAATTTTCCAGTATACGTAAAATTAAGGAATATATTGAAACATATTTTCCTAAGTGCTGTGCTCTATATTTATTACTGCAGCATAGTTAACTAACTCTTTCATTCGTCATAACAGGAGATAGCAAGTTCGGTTTATCAAATGACTACAATGACATAATACACTTAACCTCCTTGTCAGATTACAAGCTATGTGTACTAAAGGTTTACAGTAACCATTCTATATTATGTATTATTGTGCTGTACATTATTGTGCTGTATTGTATTGTACTAAGCTTCAGAATATTCTAAAATTAGAATATCTTTTGTTATTGACGTATATGTAATACCAGATTAGTTGAGGTTGATTAATAATGGTACCAGAATAGCTGCTGATGTCTTCCTTTCAGACCATATTCAACAACAGTAAAAAAAATGGCGTCGCAATGGATAAGTTCTTAGAAATTCATTCATCTCTAATACTTACTGTTTGGCCAAGCTAAGATGTTTGTGTTCAGCCCCATCCTACGTCATATGTGCGATTTGGTTTTTTTGATTAAATGAAAATAGTTTGCTTTCAGTCCGCGCTCATACAGAAAGGTTGTCTTTTTCTCTAGAAGTATTAATGTTTATGGAGAAGAAGCGGAAGAAACATAGGCGAGACGCGGGACAGGGGAGGAATGAGTGAGGAAAAGCGTGAACGGCCACAGAGATTGTTTTAGGGTGGAAGGGCGAGAGATGAATTAAGTAATGAGACGCTGGTGGCCGGCGGTCGGGATGGGGGAGGGTATACCAGAAAGCGCAGATATTTTTGGGTTACGGGAAGGAATAGGGGATATGGAAAGGGGTAGAAGCCACCATTTCTCCGCTTCTGAGTTCGAGATTTTCATTGGCGTACAAATGCTTTTCCCTATAATCCCTTGACATGATTTGATAAATAGTATGCCAATAATAGACACCGCATTGCATACTGCTTTGCAAATATTGACAGCATCCTTTTCTCATTATCCTGAGATCTTCCGCAGGAACGCGACTGGTCGATTCCAATCCCTGTATCGAGTCGTCGACACTAAGTACTGGAATCGAGCTGAGCCCAGATACTATTATAGGTAACTCTTAGCACTGCAGTATACAAGCACGGTGTTGGTTTCATAAAAAGATTTGCCATCCACACTTTGCAAGTCCAATTTCCGTAGCAAGCCGACAAGCCTCAGTAAAGCTGTCATTTCTCTGCCATTCCTCGACAAAAACAAGCTCGCAAATTCTATTGTCTGTGGAACAACTACAGATTAAAGTATCTGCGTAAAAATTATTAAGTAATGATGACACAGAATACGTAAACGACAATGGATAAATAGTTACAAAACATAATTTAATGAATTACATAAATAATAATTCAACGAACTATAAGCAACAAATGCAAAATCATCTTCATATCCGAGTCATATATATCTCCCACCTCCCAGTTGCAAAGTACTCGAAATCGAACCGAGCCCCATCTGGTTAAAATCGCCCATCTCTAGTAAGGTTTGTTTATGCGTATCTTTGAGTGTCCGACATAACTGTGAAAGTAGGTTAGACCAACAAGAACAGCCTGACAAAATGGTTCCTTGTATTTGAATGCACGTGCTGCACTGTGGGTGAGTTAAGAGTCTTTAGACAGTCAATAAAGGCAATAAATAAGGATAGAAGTTAGGTTGGGAAACGTTACCTGGCCTACATTTTACAATTGAAGGCGGGCGGCTCAGTGCATGCGTTCGCTTTTCCAAAAGAAGTGGGCTATCCCGCAGATTTCGTTACACTGTGCGGAGCTAGATCTATGCTTTGAAACGCTGTCTTGGTGATGCTCACTGTCCTCGGTAAAACTGGCCATGGGATAGTCAAAGAGTAAATCAGATCTGTGGCCTGAGCCGCATTTCAGGGCCCTAATACATCAGCTCCGAACAGTGCTACGAAATCCGCGATATATCAAAGTTGAGACTACTTATATCTGGAAAAGCGGACTCAGGCATGATGGCTGAAGTTTTAGAATGTAACCCAACATGTACGTATGATATGAACTAGAGCTACATTTGTTTGGTCTCTGTGGCGTCACGGAAGGGGTCATCCTTGTAGCCTGTGGGCAGTGCCTAGCAAGTATGAAGATGCCAATAGCACCTGGCATAAAAATCAATTTTAAATAGTCCCTATAAAATCAGAAAATTGGCCATGGAGAAGAGGGGGAAGGGGTTGGATTTTAATTTCAAAGGTTTGGTTAGGTGCAAATACCTGTGTAGACTCAGAATAGGTGAGGTTTAATCACTCAGGTATAAAATTTGTGGTTGTTGCTAGGTGGGTACGGTTACCCTGTTTACTGAGTGCAAAGGCCTAAAATATTAAGTTGTCTGCTTCACTGCCTAAGTTCTCAAAAGCTAACAGGTTCAGCGGCATTTTTTTTTTGGTCAAAATTTGGAGGAAGAGCTAAACAACATGTTTGGAAAGTACTTTGACACGGGACCCCTGGATAAGTTAATGAGAGGTGTAAAACCTAATATAGCCAACAGTGAAAAAAACATTGGCATCTTCATACCTAACAAAAGGAACGTTCTAGGTTGGTGCACGCCAGTCACAGAGAGGAATCACTGTTTTAATCACTGTGCGTAAATCCAGTGGCGCAGAGTAGCAGATAAAACTGAGAATTTGGACAAGGTCCAGGGACTTTCCCTCTTAGTACTTGGATTTGGATTAGGAGCAAGGTTGGGGAAAAACGTTAAGAAAGAAACTTTAGGACAGTCCTTAGACATTATCTAAGACCTCTAGAATGTGCTTTCTCTTTCCTAACCTCGAATCTAACACTAAACTAAGGTAGATGAGAGAGAGTCTACGGATATTGCCAGAATTTGAAGAGAAGAAAGGAGTGAGAAGTAGTGGTAAGCTTGTGGCTGAATTGGCACGTCTTGAATGTATGTCGAAACTCTTGGCGGGCAGAAAAAATGGGAAGGTGGACAGGCTGGGAACAGATATGCATCTATGCAAGACCTGGTAGGCAAAAAGACACGGAACTAGCCAGGCAGACCCAGGGCCGTCTTAAGTATTTCGGGGGCCCTGGGCACTCAGGCCCCACGGGGCCCCTTACCTTCTTGATACAAAGTAAAAGGTTTAGTCTATAGGCCTACCATGTGTCTGAAAAAATTCACACCCGGGGCCCCCCAGAGCCCGGGGACCTGGGCTACTACCCATAGTGCCCTGCGGGTAAGACGGCCCTGGGCAGACCAAGAATGTTTGAGGTTAAAGAAAGTGATAGAAGCTTCAGACTCGGTGGAAGAAACAGAACTGTCCACAGCCATATGTCAACGGTAACACTTGGTTTGTTTTTTTAATGCGTTTTGTTTTCGGCGTGGAGATTGAGAGAGCTTTAGACATGTCCTGAATGCAGTAATGATGTCTCCAACAACATAAATAAGTAGACCAAAAAGTGACAAGCAGAAATGAAAGAAAGCAATCGTACAGGCATCCTGACCTAACGATCATTTGTGAGGGCAAGCATAGAAATTCAGAGCGAGAGAAAGAAAGAGAGAGAGAGAGAGAGAGAAACAAAGGGACAGAGACAGACAGAGAGAGGAGAGGGAGAGAGTCACACACACACACACACACACACACACACACACACACACNACACACACACACACACACACACACACACAC
>JAWQUT010000801.1:134227-144348 GCA_033807755.1 Ellobium chinense
GAGAGGAATCACTGTTTTAATCACTGTGCGTAAATCCAGTGGCGCAGAGTAGCAGATAAAACTGAGAATTTGGACAAGGTCCAGGGACTTTCCCTCTTAGTACTTGGATTTGGATTAGGAGCAAGGTTGGGGAAAAACGTTAAGAAAGAAACTTTAGGACAGTCCTTAGACATTATCTAAGACCTCTAGAATGTGCTTTCTCTTTCCTAGCCTCGAATCTAACACTAAACTAAGGTAGATGAGAGAGAGTCTACGGATATTGCCAGAATTTGAAGAGAAGAAAGGAGTGAGAAGTAGTGGTAAGCTTGTGGCTGAATTGGCACGTCTTGAATGTGTGTCGAAACTCTTGGCGGGCAGAAAAAATGGGAAGGTGGACAGGCTGGGAACAGATATGCGTCTATGCAAGACCTAGTAGGCAAGAAGACACGGAACTAGCCAGGCAGACCAAGAATGTTTGAGGTTAAAGAAAGTGATAGAAGCTTCAGACTCGGTGGAAGAAACAGAACTGTCCACAGCCATATGTCAACGGTAACACTTGGTTTGGTTTTTTTTATGGGTTTTGTTTTGGGCGTGGAGATCGAGAGAGCTTTGGACATGTCCTGAATGCAGTAATGATGTCTCCAACAAGACCAAAAAGTGACAAGCAGAAATGACAGAAAGCAATCATACAGGCATCCTGACCTACCGATCATTGTGAGGGCAAGCATAGAAATTCAGAGCGAGAGAAAGAAAGAGAGAGAAAGAGAGAGAGAGAGAGAGAGAGAGAGAGAGAGAGAGAGAGAGAGAAACAAAGGGACAGAGACAGACAGAGAGAGGAGAGGGAGAGAGTGACTCACACACACACACACACACACACACACACACACACACACACACACACACACACACAGAGTCAGGGAGGGATAGAGAGAGCGAGAGAGGGAGACACAGACTGAAAGAGAAAGAGAGAAGAGAGATCGATTCACTAGCACCCGAAGAAAACCATGTCGCGAAATGACTTCCTTCAAGCTCCCATACTGGTTTGTGACACCTATTAGACGGGCAAATCACTCATTGTGTACAAGCCAATTAATCCGCTAATATATAACATCCCCCTTTTTTTGGGTCCTGCCAGCCAGTGTTAGGGTGTAGAAATGTGTAAAATGACCTGTGATCTAACTAAAGCATTCAATTTTTAAGCTTCAGGTACAATTTGAGCCTTCTAGATAAAAAATAAAATGTGTAGACCTATGTATTCGCATGCGGTCAAAACCAGCCAAATGAAAAATTGAGGACCAAATCAGAATTTGAGGTGATCTTTTTCAAAAGACATTTGTGAAAAATTTTGGGCATTGACCCCCCTTTTTCTTCTCGTTAAAAGATCGGGCAAAAGAAGTACTTTAACCTCCATGGAAGAAATTTCCCCAAATCACAGTGGTATATTTAGAATAACACAAAATGTTGATAGGGCCAAAAGAAGAAAAAACAATAGGTGTCAAAGACTTTAATGGTTTCTCCTCTAAGCAGGGGAAGCAATCAGGTATGTGCCATGTCTTGGCCTGAGAAGTGCAAGCTGACCCAGCTGAATAACCAGCCAATCACGGACCGACTAAACTTATGTCAAACTCCTCAAACCTTCTTTAACAATAACAGTTAATGCTACGTGTACAGTCAACTCTGTTTAATTTAATCACAACCCGCTAAACTGCTTCCGTCCTTTTAATGGCAACATAATATTTCTACCACTGGTCGAAACCAAGTGCTGCCACTAAATTTTCATCCACTATTTAAAAGACGCTTAATCGCATTTCTATGCTCTAGCGGGAATGCCATTAGGCGGAGTCAAATGTATTTGACATGCCATCAAGGAACACTTTTCGTTACTTTAGAGCCATTTTTATATTCACATGCTCTCTCCTTGTTTTCCCCATTTATCACAGAGTAGTTAATGGACAGGTAAACATTATGGCCACGTTATAACCCAAAGTTTAAAGTTTCTAAATGCAAGCCAGACTTAGCCTACCTCGGAAGAAAATCACGAACCAGCTGAATTCGATTATAAGAGAAAGCTGCATAGCTCTTACTAGACCATACTTTTCCTCCATCGTTCTTCATTTAAGTCCAAACAAGCTTTGCATTCCACTGAATGTTAGTCATAAAGGAAGGTTTATTCTTTTCACTGGAATTACATATTAGCCGTGTTCTCCATTTCGGAGTTTCATGGGTCAAATTTCTCTCCAGTTCGTTCATTTAATGATGATAATAATAATAATAATAATTTGTAATAATATTAATAATAACAATAGTAATAATAATAATAAATAATAATCATAATAATAATTTAAATGGCAGCTATACTGTGGTTCACCACCGGAGGGCTCGAAGCGCTTTACGTCCACATGCGCACATATTCAGTCTCAATTTTCTGGTCTGTCCTCTTCTATTGTTCTCAATAGGAAAATAAAATTCGATTGAAAAGACAGTGAAAGGCCTAGTCAGAAATCTAATGTGCCTGTAAATGGCTGGAGCGCCAGAGGCTGCTCGTCAATAAGGTAGAAAAAAATCGTTGAGAGATCTAAGTGCCAGGATAAGAATGATAACAACGTAACGTCACACAATAAGAACAACGTGAAGTCACACGAGAGAACAATAACCTGGACAGATAAACTTAATGAAAGTAATAATGAAAGTATAAACGTGAACTTCAGAGCTTTCCTTTCTCTACCTGTCCGCTGGTGTAGGCAGTAGCAGATCAAGATTTTCAAGATGAGTTAAAGTAAAAAGACGTTTCTATCGGAGTTGTAGTCGAATGTCGTCGGTAAAACACCACGTCTCTCATTCTTTTGACTTTTAGATTATATCTAATGGGGGCAGTTCCAATCTCCCACAGCTGTCCAGCTTTGTCATGGCGCCTAAGTCTTTCCTCTATGATATGGTTCGGTGCTTCCAGGTATCGTATTACCTTGACACGTTGTCTGTCTTTCTGGCTTTGATAATGGCACCGGTAGACAGTCAGTAATTTGAGTCTTGTGGATTCGTCTTCCAGCCATAATGATGCCATTCAAAGAATGGGGAGTTAGTCTAGTTGTAAATACAAATGGTCGCTGTAGAGCAAGAGTGCACCATCCCACATTTGCTATGTTTTTATAAATTGAGGGATGAAGTTTATGTTGCCATTGAATTATAACGACTTGTAAAATAGAACACTTGGTGTTAAAAGTCCCCATAGGTCTAAAACAACAATTTAATCGATATTTAGAGCAAGATAGACTATCTATTTATTGAGCCCTTTATCGTCAAAATCGCAAAAATGTGGGATTGCCCACTTTTGCACTACGGCGACCAAACATGGAGCTCTGAAATGTGTTGTGCTAAGCCTCTCAGGCTGACCTCATCTCCTGCCTACCTGTTGGTCAATAGTGAACTTATTGTGTCCACTAAATGCAAAGTTCCAAACAGGAGCTCGGAGCTCCACAGTGGAGCGGTGGTGAGTTCTGATTACCCAGGGTGAAGAGCTGCATATCTCCACGGAGGAGCGCTGATTAGAGAGGTGGGTAATCCTTAATATCAGAACGAATCATATCATTTGACACTTACTCATAACAGCTTGACTTTCAATAAATGTTGATTCGAACGCGGAAGTTTGCTCTGTTTTAATTAGGTCTTATTTAGTGTTCACTTTTGTTTACTGAAGTGAGATCACATTTACTAAAATAGTTTCTGGTGCATGGGCGCATGACAAAATCCTTCACATCTTTCCGCAGATATGAGAACCGAGTACACTGTAATTCATAAAATATTGATCCTTATTCATTTCTGAACATTTTGCACCTTTTTTTTGTAAGTCAGTATCTTTATTAATTTTAAAGTTAGGACAAATATGTAAACTTACCATTACCATTTATAGATTTGGAGAACATCGAGATTACAGTCTTTTTAACCACGTCTTTGAGCGAAAGGTGCTTCTTTAAAACACCGAGAAACACAACATCTAAACCTCATTTTAAGTACTAATTAAGTTTACACCAGATGAAAGACAAATGAATGAACTATCTGGTTCTGCAAAAATCTCAATTTGGGCCAGGAAGTCGATATTCGACTTTTTAAGGCCCTAGCTCGAAATTACCCATTGCAAAATCCAACGGGTTTTTCCACGCGGCCACACATATCTAGAACATGTAGTAGTATCGATACTAAAATGAATACGAGGGTATCTTATTCGGGTGGCAATACGGTGCTCTTTCGTGGTCACCCAGTCCTTTGTTCTTCCAAACAATAGGCATCAAAATCAGCGCTCGTTCGCGGTACTCTTCACAAGCTTACCCCTGGGAGCCTCAGATTTCCTCGCTTTGACGTCAGTCGACGAACAATTTTTTTGGGTTGCATTACGTTTCGTCGCACCTTTTCTTGTATTTTTGCAAGATTTCGCCGCTTTCCTTATCTTTTTGTTATGAGCTGGGTCCATAGTCCTAAATTCTTAAACGTCAAGGCAAGTGAAATAAAAAATGTTTTGTTTTTTTTTGTGTGCGTTTCATTGTGTAAGATATTCTCACCACACCCTACATTTTCCCTCTTTGCTCTGTTTCTCCTATTCTCTCTCTCTCTCTCTCTCCCTCTCTCTCTCTCTCTGTCTGTCTCACACACACACACACACACACACACAAACACACACACACACACACACACACACACAGTCCCATCTCACCCCAAACACACACAAACATACACACACATCCCACATACACACACACACACACACACACACACACAGAGTCCCATCTCACCCCAGACACACACACACACGCACACACACACACACACACACACACACACACACACACACGCGCACACACACACACACACACACACACACACACACACACATGCACAATGACATCCGCAGTAAAATTATATAAGATAAGATAGATCATTAAGTCATTAAGTACGCAACTTGCATATCAAAAGTGTAAAATTCCAAGCAGATGGAAAAAAAATTGAAAAAATTACAAAATCACATTATAAATTAGCACACAACGAAGTGTATGACAGTTTCAATCCTCCTTCTGTGTCAGGTGCGACGAAATGTACTGTAGATTACTGATCTGCCCATAACAACTGGCATCCGCTATCGCCTTGCCCGAGGTAATAATCTACATATAGCTACGCTTGAATAACGGTAATAGTAGAGGTTCCCTTTGTGCCGTATGGAAACAGGTATAATATTCATGGTGGAATTATTGTCGTCCCGCCTATTTGCAATGATCAGGTATCTTCCCTCTTGGGAAATAATATCCGAGCGTAGCCCACAGCATTACATCCATGTTTCTATTCTAGATCTAGTTTCCAATGACTCTGTTAACTGTGAGGTGTATAGCGACTAGCCAGCGCTGGCCAACAAACTGAACATAGAGAATTAAGGGGAAGCACTACCATCTTCCAAAGAGTGTAATACACATAACATGGTGTGCAACTTGTTCCCATACATGCGTTGGATTTCTATGCAAAATTGTACGCCAAAGTGCTGAAGGATGAACTTTTCTCCCTCAAGAATAATAATCTTAAGACAACTGTAATTTGCGATAACAGCAATTGTTTGCACCAGATTTCACCCATGTCTCTTAGACATCTTTGTGCATGATCCTACAGAGTTCGGATTTTCTGTCTTGATGCACAGTTATGAGGAATTAGAAAAGCACTTTAAATGTAAAATTTAGTAACTTTATATCTAGACAGGAAGTCCGTAAAACCACATCGAAACAATAGGCATCAAAATCAGCGCTCATCCGCGTTACTCTTCACAAGCTTACCCCTGGGAGCCTCAAATTTTCTCACCTTGACGTCAGTCGACAAACAATTTTATTTGGTCAATATATATATATGAAACAGTGGTGAAAAGTGTTATACAGCTGGTTCGATAGCAAATGACAGTTGTCTTAAAAATCATCACTCTTGAGAGAGAAAACGCACCATTCAGCACTTTGATGTGCACTTTTGTATATAAATTCCAAGCACTCATGTCAATAAATTGCAAACCACGTTATGTGCATTACAACCTCTGGAAGAGGGCACTGACTCCCTTTAATATATTAATGGGACTGTTGGGGGCCCGCAATGACATGCCATGCCATGCCGAGAGAATGAATAATATATATATCAGGAACAATGAAGTCAACTGGAACGCAATTGCTCAAGCTTTTCTAATTTGGATGACATTTCGAAGCGTCCCATTGACATGCATAAAATATTATTAGTTTTCCGTGTCTGTATGCAATGAAACTTGTAGTAATTTGTATCATGTATAAGTGACAAAAACGTCGAAAGCATAGGAAGTAGTAACGTTGGCCATCAAATTCCAGTCATCTTGGCTGGTGGCAACTATAATGATAGTATGCAGGTGGTCGCCAGACCAGACTCAGCTGTGTTTTTTATTTTTTGTCTTTGTTTTGTTTTTCTTGTGATCTAAGCAATGCTGCCGTAATGGTCTAATAATGATCAAGTTCATTGTGTTAATAATAGGTCTATTATATTTCTTTCTGTCCACATGTTCTAATGGGTAGTATCAAATGCCCGTTTCCACATCAGCAGAAGTAAAAGGAGAGAGGCGGGGGTGTTGTGGATGGGGAGTGTGCACACACAAACAGATCCTCACACAAGGTAGAGTAAAGGGNGGGGGGGGGTGCCCAAAAGTGTAGATACCGATACATTGTTGGTACTGCTACTACAACTTCAGTGAGTTTCAAAATCGATGGTCTTACATTTCGGTATTTTCCTATACGGTTTATAACACGTATTTCTAGAGAAATATAGACTTCTTTCACGTTCCACAAAATGTTTGTGATTGGAAGGTAGGAAGCATTGGACAACTGAGTAATCACCAGTCGCGTAGAATGGTTGTCTTGGTATGCAGGTGTTAAACTATATTTGCTACTGCTGTATTACTTGCTGCTGCCGCTGCTACTTATATACGACTGCTACGTCTTCTACTACTACAACTATTATTACTTTTGCTATTTTTACTATGCTACTACCACCATCTTTAATATCAGTACTACAATTTATATTATTTCTGACATTGTTGTTACAAATATTCCTCTTCCTCCTCCTCCACCATCTTCTCCTCTTCTTCCTACTATTACTGCGACCACTATTACTACTACTATCACCACCTCCACCTCCACCATTGTTACTACTATTACTATGACTATTACTACTTCTACTACTACTACTATCACTACTATTACTACTACTTCTACTATCTCAAATTCTTTACCAAACACTATCACCACTGTACTCACCCTGCCAGAGTTGGAAATGTCACCAGATCCGGTCTAGCCTGCTTTTCATCCTCAGACATCAGGGAGTCCGAGCCGGCAAAGTCCACCTCATCCGGCCGGTTCATGATGGCGTCCCTGCCGGCCCCACTTCCCACGGACTTGTAATCGATATTAACATTCTCGTGCTTCAGCCGGTGAGATCGGTAGGTGGAACTCCACTGTACGTAGACAGCGTTAGGGAAACTGGCGCCTTCTCCTTTCAGCGTTATGCTTGAGGCTACGGGCGTCAAGAGGGTGAACAGCATGAGAATGGCAGTTGAGACGTGCAGTAGCGATGGATGACACCATACGTTTGTTCCGAAACTGGTTTTCACTGGCGCAGAGCAAAAGGATGGGACCCGAAAAGGCGTCAAGGCAGATGTTATTATGTACATTTGCATAAACCATCTGGATGCCTTTATCTCCGTTGATGTCCAGCTGTGCGAAAACACATGTTGTGTATGGAGTAGAAAATGTTCTGATATTCCTGTATTTGTTTTTCTCTGAAGATTAGCAGAAGCTGTCATGGCCGATGCCTGTGCTCAAGCTAACAAAGCACAAGTTATTTCTTTTCTCAGTGGCTGAGAGCGAGTAATCTTGGTTAAGGCGTTACGAGAGTTAGACCACTTTCTGTGGAGGAAGAGGTGGTTGATAGAGAAGATTGAGACAAAGAATCTTTGCTTGATAAAACAGCCACTCTCGGTCACAGTTACTTTATATAATCAACCACTCTGATGGCTACTTCCGGGAGAAGCGCAGTGCCTGCGGATTTACCCGGGTGCTGGAAAGCTGTTTCTCCACAGTAATAGTTGTACTTCATTATCTTGCATGAAGCATTGTCGTCAGCTATCAGATGTCCCATCACTCATCTCCATGAAATCTTTAAAGGCACCACATAGCTGAAAGTATAACAAAGGAACGATCAGAGATATACTAAGTTTAAAACTTGTCATCATGTCTCCCTTATTATTCAAACAAATAGGCTATGTAAGCATTTTGACTTCCATTGCCCTCAGCATTCCAAAAACCAGTCGTCTACGGCAATCAAATCTAAGCCCACATCATTTTTATGTGAAGTGTACCCCAGTTCTAAACATAATCAAACCTATATCTTCAAACATTTTAACAATCTTGCATTTTGTAAATACACTGACATTCTTCTGAAAAGAAGGCCCTATTTCACCTTTGCCTTCACATGAGACCAAAGACATTGGTAATGCTCCAACTGTATGAAGCTTTCTAACCAGTTTCTGTTATACTGGAATAATTTCCACCTGGATGAGAGCTTTATCTGGTGGCATGTAGATACAGGGAAACAGGAAGGTCTCATATAACACCTTAGATGATATAAGACCTCAGAACAGATGAAAAGGACATTTATTTTGTAGGAATTTGAACCGAAAAAAAAACACTTTGTGGGAGCTCAGATCATTAGGACACTCTTACATGTCATTTGGGACTTGGGGCTGATCTCCAAAAACTTGTTACAATCTTGTGTGCGTTTTCAATTTATCCCTACCATTCAAATTACGCAAGAGAACCGGTTTCGATTTAACTTTTTTTGTTTTGGTACTTTGAATGTCTAAGCCAAAATCATCCCTCATGGCAAGATTCTGGCCCCTGGCCTTACGCAAGTAGGAGTAGCTTTGATTTTTCAAACTACATATCAAAAATATAAGACGACTACCGCAGAGTATATACTTTTGGTGGAACGTGGGCTTCGTCATGCTTAAATTCCTAAATTCATCATTTTCAATCCAGGACAACAGCAAAATATGGCTGAAATGAATAAGATCAAATTTTACTTCTTGGGTGTATAATAGCCTCCTCAAACGGAGTCAGCGGTTCTTAAGTCATGTTGTCATTGCCTGCTCATTAATCTCCTTTCATTACTCCAGCTTTCCGCTCATCGTGTGTGATCTGACATGGCTGTCCAACCTGAAGAAATTCGGGGAACGAGCATTTAGTTTCATAGGACCATCTCTGTATAACAACCTGCCCCGTAATATTAAAAATTCCGACTCATTGGCTGCATTCAAGGGGTCACTTAAAACATCTCTATTCAGTAAACATTTTGATTGTTAGTTAAACATAGCTGACTCTGTCACAACTACATTTTGAACAGATCTATGTTATTGTAAATGAATATGTGTGAGTAGGTATGCGTGCGTGTGTGTATGCGTGTGTGTGTGTGTGCCTGCGTGCGTGTGTGTATACGTGCGCGTATATGTGTATGTGTGTGTGTGTGTGTGTGTGTGTGTGTGTGTGTGTGTGTGTGTGCGCGCATATATGTGGGTGCGTGCGTGCGTGTGTGTGTGTGTATGTGTGTGTGTATGTGTGTGTGTGTGTGTGTGTTAAGGAACGAGTGTTTTCTCCTACTTATTGTACTGAAGTGACCTTGCGTGCATATTTGAGAGAATGTTAAAATGTCAAAGCGCCTAGAGCCCACCTCGGGGATTGGGCGCTATACAAATACAATTTATTATTATTATTATAATTAATTAACCAGGTAATCTTGAAATGATGCAGTATCATGTTGGACAGTGGAACCAGTGATTATGACAGTCTAAGTAGCCCTGTCGCCTACGTCACATGTAGAGAAATCAGAAATATGAAAATGAAAAATTAATCTCACGAACTTGACACGCTTGCCCGTCAACCAACGAAGCCATCGTAGAAAGTATGCGGTCTTCAGTTTAACTGTAGCACAGCCTATTCTTTAGTCATATGAAATCAGCAACACACAAGCTTTGTGATTTGCTTCTTCGTTTGCTTGTCTGTCTGTCTGTCTGTCTGTCTGTCTGTCTGTCTGTCTGTCTGTCTGTCTGT
>JAWQUT010000801.1:172275-202610 GCA_033807755.1 Ellobium chinense
CGTTAGTTCTTTTTTCATTAGATGATTGCTAAACTGACGGAAATCATGAGTATGTTAAAAATCGTGATGAGAGTACTTTACTCTTGCCCCCTCTCCCATCCCGAGAACAGGCTACGCCTTTGTGAATCATTTTTTTTAAAGGTAACTCATGCCACTTTCTTCTCCAACTTCTCACTATTCTTTCTCCTCTCTCTCCAATTCTCTTTCTCTCCATCTCCCTTTCTCCCCCTTCCCCCAACCTCAAAAAAAAAAATCAAAGAAGAAAATCCCGTTCCATCCCTATATTCATTTAATGTTAGTGTTATATAACAGTAAAATAGGGATACGAGTGGGACAAGCGGTCGGCCATGCAGATAAGCGGACACGGGACTGATTCTCCGAAGTTGGGCTTCTTATTTGACAGTAAGCAAAAGGCTGAAAATCTTCAACACAAGTATCCTCGAAGCTGCCAAAAGAAACATACCAAGGGGAAGAAGGAAAAACTATACACCTTATTGGTGCCCGGAATTGGATGCTCTCCACACAGAACTCAGCAACAAGAGGGACAACATGGAACAAAATCCCACAAAGGAAAACATCATTCTCCACAATAAAGCAAGAGCGGCCTTCACCAAGGAAAAGAATAAAAGAATGAGAACACGTTGGCATGAAAAAACCGCCTCACTTACCCTAGAAAAAGACACCAAGCGCCTATGGAACTTTACCAAAACCATAAATGGAGACAGGACAGAAAAAGCCAGAATCGTACTTCGCTCAGATACAGAATCATTTAGGGCAAGAAAGCAGCACACATCAACAAAAGAACGAGGTTCACATACCAATAGAACGAATCAAGAAAGTGAGAGCGGATACCAAAACACTCCACGAACAAATCAAACAAACTACACCAGATGCCTGCATGTCAGAAAAGCTCACCCTGAGGAAACTTGAAGGAAGTCGAAAACTGAAACCGAAGAAAGCACCGGGATCCGATGGCAAAAACAATGAACTCCTAAAACATTTAGGAACCATCGCCAAGACATTCCTTCTCCACATCTACAACCACAGCTGGCAAACAGGCATAATCTCATCAGTATGGAAGGAAGCTCACATCCAGCCCATCCTGAAGAAGGGAAAAGACAGGACTGACCCACGTAACTACAGACCCATCAGCCTCCTTAGCTGTGTGGCAAAGCTGATGGAGAGAATAGTCAACAGAAGACTTGTGTGGTTTCTGGAGATTAACTCAGTGCTCACTCCTACTCAGACGGGATACAGACATCACAGAAACACAGAAGATCAACTGACATATCTTGCCCAAGACATCGAAAATGCTTTTCAAGAAAAGAAAGTCCTTGCCATTTTCTTTGACCTGACTCGAGCCTTTGACACAGTCTGGAAGGAAGGCTTGCAACTTAAACTTCTCAAGGCCGGAATCACACACAAGATGTACACATGGATCAAAGACTTCCTCTACCATCGAACTGCTAAATTTAAAGCAGATGGACATCTCAGCAAACTTATCAAACTGAGAGGAGGGAGTCCCCCAGGGCAGCGTGATAGCACCTACCCTCTTCCTAGTGTACATAAACATCACCTCATCATGTCACCAACAAGTATTTATCATCTTACATGCAGACGACTTTGCAGTTTGGACAGCATCAGAGCAGACCACTGTGGCAACATACTTACTTCAAAAACCGTCGACAAAGTGCAAGCCTGGACGGACGAGTGGGGATTCAAAATCAATCATACAAAAACAGCAGCAACATTGTTCTCGCTTTCTCCCAACAAGGAAAAAATCACTGTCACAATCGAGAACCAGCCCATACCACAGACCGACACACCAACTTTTCTTGTAATCACCTAAGATTGCAGACTCACCTGGAAACCACACATAGAGGCAATACAGGGGAAAAGCCTTTAAAAAATTGGCAGTAATGAAAAAGCTAGCGGGCACCACCTGGGGAGCAAACACAAGAATTCTCAAGCAAGTCTATACAGGAGCAGTTAGACCAACCATGGAATATGCCTCAAGTACCTAGACCACAACAGCAAGAACAACCAAAGAGATGCTAAACAAGGTTCAAAACATGGGCCTGAGAATCACCCTCGGAGCCATGAAAACTACCCGTATCAGAGAAATGGAAAAAACAGCCGACATAGAACCTCTTGAACACAGGAGACAACTTAAAACTTTGGTTCAATTCGAAAAGCTATTGCACAAAACATTTCAAGAAAGGACAAAGAACAGACTTAAAAGACAAAGCTGTAATCATCTCGCAAGGGAGCTCCAGAAAAAACATTCAAATCTACTGGAAACTGAAGCCGCGAATTGCTAGAAACTAGCGCCTGAACCATGGGCATCTGGTCTGGACTGACCTAAAATCATTCTGGACGTCCCAGGCATCACCTCAAAGGACGAACAAACAAAGACAACAAAAGACCATGGCTCTAGCGATGCTGGAAGAGACATATCCCAGTACTTCATGGATCCGGGCGTACACAGATGGTTCAGCTGCAGATACAACAAAAAAATGGAGGCAGCGGAGTCTACATCACTTACCCCAACAGCAACACAAACACACTGTCAGTTGCCGCCGGTGACATCTGCACTAAGTACAGGGCAGAGGCCACTGCAGTGCTAGCAGCAGTTCAACATCTCACAGCTCAGGACCAAACTGGTCGACAAATTGTGATCCTCAGCGATGCCAAATCCAACCTCCAAGCCCTCACTAGTGATAAACAGGACCAACAAATCACAAATCTGAGGATCACTATCAGCATTCTGGCTGAGAGAAAAGAACTTGTCCTGCAATGGATACCAGCCCACTGTGGCATCTATGGAAATGAAAAGGCAGATGATCTGGCAAAAACGGGAGGCAGCATTCCACATCCCCACATACTACAAAGCCAGAAGGAGATCTAGACTCTCCTAAAGCAGTCTTTCAAAAAGGAATGGAGGAAGAAAAATGAAGGCTACCAGCCCGAGTCTGACAGCCTAAATGCCCTGGACAGGAAGGAAGTCTATCATCTTCAGACTGAGAACAGGACACTGTGGTCTCAGGGCTCACCTCCGCAAAATTGGGGTGAGAGAGACCGCCTCCTGTGACTGTGTAGAAGACAGACAAACTGTGAAGCATATTATTATTTCTCCAGGACTGCCCCACCTACACCCAGCAGAGGTTGAGGATCTGGCCGACTGGAGCCCCCCAGCAGACCAAACTATACGTGAATCGTTTTCTTTTTTTTACTGTAACTTATGCCACTTTCTTCCTTCTCCAACTTTTCACTTTTCTTTCTCCTCTCTCTCCAATTCTTTCTCTCCATCTTCCTTTCTCCCCCTTCCCCCAACCTCAAAAAAAAAAAAAAAATCAAAGAAGAAAATCCCGTTCCATTCCTATATTCATTTAATGTTAGTGTTATATAACAGTAAAATAGGGATATGAGTGGGACAAGCGGTCGGCCATGCAGATAAGCGGACACGGGACTGATTCTCCAAAGTTGGGCTTCTTATTTTTTTAAGTTTGCAGACTAACATTAACATTTTTCCTAATACAGTTAACCTCTCGGTTGCGACAAGTTTCTTATGTATTCAAGAGATGTAACATACACATTTTTGTTCTGGCGTTTTTCGCCATTTTAAGCCTTTGGGATTGTAAAAGGTGCTTTGGGGTCAAGGGGAATATTTTTTTTTTATTTGGTAAGGGCAGGTTGTCTTAGGAGGTGTTAGGGCTGTAATGGATTCTTTGTGTGGGGGCTTTAATGGATACACTGTTTTAGGGGTTTAATTGGTACGTTGTTTGGGGCTAAAGACTATTAGATACGTTGTTTTTCGTTTTTATTCTGCGGGAGGGTAGGAGGATTAAATAGATAGGTTGGTTCATATGGATATGTAATAGATGGGTTGTTTAGGAACTTAGCTTTGATTGTTTTAGGGGCTCAAGTTGATATTATAGGCTTTACCAGAGTCGTTATTTTGCGGCTTTAATGGACACATTGTACTTGGGGTTTGGTTTTGTTCTAGGGGTTTACTGGATAGCTTACGTTGTTTCGGGGGCTTAAATGGGTAACCTGTTGTAAGCTTCAGTCTGAGTTATTTTGGATATTAATGGATAGATTGTTTTCATGCATGCAGTAATTGATAGGTTGCGTAATACATAAAGGACTTCTCCACCGGAAAATCTAGCCTAATTCTAACCACGTTCTTTAAATTCACCTAACCTTCACTAGAAGTTTTGGTTAATTAGGGGCCTGGCTAAAGTGATCATTCCCCAGAGGAGACGGGCGATTTGGCAGGCAAAAGTGCGCCGTGACTCGCTCGAACCTTTGAGACCAGAGATCGTGGCCAGATCTATCCGAAGCAAACACGCACTTCAGAAAAGAGGAGGGATACAGCGGTCATCAACCCATGGCTGCCCATAAGGGTGGTACCATGTCAGATCCTCCTCACTTCGACGTGTGAGGGTCTTAGGATGCAGCAGGTAACTGGACCAGAATTGGAGCAGTCTCCATGTGAGTTCTTTGTGTCTGTTCTTTGTACAATGCTGGCGGCATGCATCGAGTGAAAGTTGTTAAGACTGGTTATGTTTTCTATCGCTTGCTTTCTGACTTTATCCGTATGGTCTGAAACGTATGCGTTAAATATGCATGTAGTTGAGTCATAATCATACTTACTGACTGTACTGATTTTGTAAAATGCGTTTTGTTTGAAGCCGACCTTATGTAATCACGTAAGACAGCGAGGGTTGTGTCGAAAAACAACCACGCTGAACTAGACAATGTTTGGCAGCCAAGGGGGACAAAAGTTAAGCTTTCAAATGGCCTGTGAACTTAACGAGTAGATCTAGGTAGGTAGGATAAGATTCAATATGTTCCCTGATGAAAGTTCACAGTGGATGCAGTCATCCTTATTCTGTAGTGCTACAGATGAATCGAATGTTCTGACAGTTGGTTTTGAGTTCTATAACTCTTTGAGTGACAAAAGTTTGGCACAATATAATCAACCATCCATACTGTGTGCTGTTGGACGATGTTCCGGCAACTAGGGTATGAGAAAAGTTGTGCATTTTAATGATCTGAGTGCATTGTTTCCTGTATTGTAGGCACTGCAAAATGCAACTGTATTTGAACAGGGGTCTTATGTAGATCTTATCGCTGTAAGTCACATTCTGCTGTATAAATAAATACATGGGTATTAGCCAAACCCAGCATCTCTGTTGACAGTGCACAGTATAATCATCCATCCATACTCTGTGCCATTGGACAAAATTCCGGTAATGAGCAAAGCTGTGCACTTTGATGATCTCAGAACAAAGGCGATGTTATTCGCGGAGCATTGAAAAACAGCAAGAAATCTGAAAAAAAAATGCCCTTCGTGGACCTCTTTTGGAACTCTGGTGCAAGTGGCACTCCACTAGACACCATATAATATTATGCTTGATACCACACAAGAAACACTATAACATAAGGGCAATCCTTTAGATACAAATCCTGGGTTGCGCTCAAAGCAAAGTAAATGAATGAAAAGCGGAGTTGGAGATATTATATCTGGGCTGCATTTTTTGTGGACTCTAAAATCAGATTGACTCTCCACCTTGTTCTTCCTGAACGCGTTGCGTGGCTACAGAGAACACTGAATGCTGACGTATTGTATGGATCTTATAGGTGACTATTGTATCATAAACTGTCGTAACCTAAAGTCGTTTAAGCGGTATTTAATGAGACGTTAAATTTTAACCATTAGACCTGCCAGTAATGGCCTTATCGTTGTTTTAGACCATAATAAATCTTCAATGATTTGAAACGGCCAGAATGTAGCGTTTAAATTCCTAAGTACAAAACTAAAACTATTTCCTTGATACTGGGCCAGCAGGCTTGGTGGGCTCATTGCCTATAATTGCAAAAGTAGTGGCATGCTCTTGAAGTAATCGTCACAGTGATTGGCCAGCACTGTTTTGTTAAGCCCTGCCTTGTTTGTGTTGTTTTTCTTCTCTTCTATACGTCACAGTATCCAACTAGTGAGATGAAAATTGGCCAGTGGCCACCAAATATCAAACCGAAGCTCATGGTCTCCTAGATAGACTCATTAATTCGATTTTTTCCAATCACAGGCATACGAGTCAAATACGCATCTTCTTTATCGGACCATATGTTTATAGTTAGAAAGTATCCCGTATGGTAGAGAACGGTGTCATAGCCACCAGTCTGAATAACTTTCACTTGAAGTTGGCCGTCAACATTGTACAGAGTGCAGACACAGAGACCGCCTGGAGAGTGTTCCAGGTCTGGTCCAGCCTGCTGTATCCCAGGCCTTCTCACGACGGAGTGTGGACGGTCTGGCAGGATACCACCTATAAGGGTAGTATGGGCTTGATGGGCTGGGTGTCCACTCGCTCTTTCTGAAGGTCCGATGTTTGTAAGGGGGTAGATGCGCTGCATTCTGGTCTTGGGGTTGAGAGTATGTCGGTGTACTTCCCTACCTGCCGCCCTGTCTGTCAGACTCAGTGTCTGTAAGTCTGTGTGAATGACCCTTGATCTATCTCATTTCCCTTCTCCATTCCCACCCTATCCATTCCACTCTCCCATTTCATTCCATTCGCCCTAACTCCTTAGCCCTATTCTACCATTCCCATCCCGTACTCCCACTTCATTTTATCCAACCACGATTACATCTCAATCCATTCAGTCCCTTCCATTCATCCCATCCGACCTTTCCATAAATTCCATTCCACCCATCCATAAATCACATGCGACCCCTACCAGCCATCCCATCCCACCCCTTCCATCCATCCCATCCCACCCTTATATCCTTCCCATTCCACCCTACCATCCATCCCATCCGACCACTTTCATCCATTCCATTCCACCCATCCATCCATCCAGCCCATCCCACCTTTCCATTCCTCCCATCCGACCTTTCCGTCCATCCCATCCGACCTTTCCGTCCATCCCATCCGACCCTTCTATCCATTATATCTCACCTTCATCCATTATACCCCACCCTTCCATCCATCATACCTCACCTTTCTATCCACCCCATCCCACCTTCCATCCACCCCATCTCACCTTTCCATCCACCCCATCCCACCTTTCCATCCATCCCATCCCACCTTTCCATCCATCCCACCTTTCCATCCACTCCATCCCACCTTTCCATCCATCCCACCTTCCATCCATCCCACCTTCCATCCACCCCATCCCACCTTTCCATCCATCCCACCTTCCATCCACCCCATCCCACCTTTCCATCCATCCCATCCATCCCACCTTTCCATCCATCCCACCCTTCCATCCACTCCATCCCACCTTTCTATCCATCCCATCCCACCTTTCCATCCATCCCATCTCACCTTTCCATCCATCCCGTCCAACCTCTCCATCCACCCCTTCTAGCAACCCCATCCCATCCATGCCATTCCACCTTTCCATCCATCCCGTCCAACCCCTTCCATCCTTCACATCCTAGCTTCTATCCATGCCATCTCATCCCTTCCATATTCCCCTTCCCACCCTTCCATCTATCGGTATATCTTTCATTCCATTCCAATCCTCTCATCCATTCCTTCATCCTAACCTTTTCTTTCCTATTTGGAAATATCTAATAAGCAAATCTGGTCATCTACAGTAATGTTATGCAGTTCATATCAAAATCTCCTTTGGATACTGGTGTTTTCCATCCTTCATTTTCCATTCCCGTCTTTTTTTCCCTCTGCATAACTTTTCTCCTCTTCTGCCTCTTCTGTTCTTTATTGTATCCTACCCTGTTTCCATACCACATATTCCAGCTGTTCGCCTCTCCTCCTCATGCTTCTTCACTTCATCCTCGTCTAACTATTCTTATCTCCGCCTGTCTTCCTCTGTCAGTTCCTCCACCATAGCCTCGAATATCAAAACAAGACCAGGATAAAACAAAGGCAAGTAGTTACAGATCTATCGAAATGAACTTGGGAATAACTTCTACCTCTGCAGAAGGCAAAATTTATGCAGTGTTACAGCACAGAGGACTGAGGATATCTTCCATCCAAAACAGTCAACATCATAATATACTATAGTAGCCTGAGAGGAAACATGTTTAAGTGGATCAAGGTATATCTATGCAACAGACAAGCAAAGGCCATGCAGGAACGAGCAAAGAAGGAAGAGAGTTCTTATGTGAAATAGGGTACCACAAGGATGAATTCTGATACCTACCTGCAATTCCTCATCTCCAGCTTGCCTTAGGAATCCATAGTTTTTTTTGTGCAGCCACGACTTTACACTTGCACTTCGCTAGATTCCAGTATGCTTCAGCATACAAGGCAAGGACAAGGCAGAGAAACTTTCAAAGTAAATAGCAGCATGCAAATAGACCATGAGACCTGCTTTTTCAGACAGTAAAGCAAATGATCAAGACTAATAAGAGATAGGAATGGTTTCACGAACAGTAAGATGATGCATCTCATATCACCCATGCCCGTAAATGTGACAGCATCAATGCCTTATATCGACATAATTTGGTCGTTACCTTTGGGCAAGAGGACACAATACCTGGCACTCAGTCAACATCTGAGCCGAATCAATAAAGAAGGATCTCTTACTTGCCCTTTGTGCTCAAATACGAATGAAACGTGTCCAGTAATCTCGAATGCAGACCCCACCACCCCAGCCGGACACTTGGAACACACTGTACAGCACAGCTATAGATAATAACTAACTACGAAGGCATGCGCTTTCGTTGTCATAGCATCTAAGGAAGCAAAAGATCGGGGGAAAAGCGTTAAAGTAAATTATCTACGTATGATCTTGATTTTCATAAGCGATCTGTTGAAAGGACTGCCAAGAGGAATCAGATAACTTGGTCATCCTGCAAACGGCGAAATCCATGGTCATATGCAGCGCACATTTCCCGCACATGAGAGAAGATCTTGTAAAAGATGGAAAATACCGCAGCGTTTACATTTCTCGAACGAAACAGCACATCCTGGATGGATGGATCAGCAGTAACTACCACTGACATTAGATGTGCAGATATATTTGAACAGAGTGTATATCTATTCAGGCTCAGAAATCAGCCCCAGCAACAGCCCAACCAGAACTTCTGCTCAGACGATAGGCGGATGCACAAGTTATTGACAACCGTCCTATCGTCGCTGAGGCACCGTCAGATGCAAATCCATTGCATTATTTATTGGCAAACAAGTGACAAACAAACAAATACAAATCAAGTTGGCGTACTTCCCCTACTTCATGTCGTTCATGAGTTCACTGTTGTTTTTTTTTGTTGTTGTTCTGCAGTTTGTTCTGCCAACTGCCCTGTTGTCCCCCAGTTTAATCAATAATCTCATCAAAATTATGACGGATCGAATGGCTCAGTTGTATGTGATTACAACTGAAGTTCAATTTCTCCCACGTTTACATTATCAGGAATGTTAGTGGCAACAAGGCGTTTCGTAGAATGTGTCATGCATGGCGGTGTTTACGTTTCGTAGAACATGACATAACTTGCTTTCTAGAAGCGAAGTATTGTTCGATGCTCAAAGTGGACTGTGTGAATTGCAGTAAAACTTTCGATAGTTATTTTTGTTCCGGATTAATTGTGTTGTTTTCATTTCAGAAATTTACACGGAAGACAAGATTTCGCTTCAGAATTGTAAGATGTCGATGATAACGTAATATGACTATCGAAGTTTGCTTAAAATTTACAAACACCGCAGGGGTTGAGTTGAGCTGTACTCATAATTCACATACAGGGTGACCAAGTCAACAAAATTAATTCAAAGTCCAATAACTTTAAGAGTTAAAGAAAACTTGCGATATATTTGAAGTCGGGGTGTTGTCGCTGGAAAACCAGATTACCCCGAAGAGTGTCTTTTGACCGGACAACCATACAGTAGCATTCTTGTCCAGGTTCCTGTGAAGCTTGAGTCTTTCTTCATATATAACTCAGTGTGATAATCCACTGAGCTCTAGAGCAGGCTGCAGGATTAAGTGAATTTTAAATAAAGTTAAACAAAATTTTAATCAAATTACAATAAAATACCTGGCACCAGATAGGAGAATTAACTCAGAAATATATTGTTTTTATTAATTGAAAATATAGTCCAGCCAGCATATTCCGTAAGATGTATTGTGGCTAGCCACTAGTATACTCTTCCGTAAGTTTTAAACACATTAACATACTGATATTATATATATAGCTGCTGCAGCTTTCATTGATCTAGGTAGATCAGCTATACCTTTATCACAGATACACACTGTAGATACTGTAATCTTACTGTGTATTAAGATCTATCTTCTATGCAGGATGACCGTAACCCCAAGAACATTCTACACGATCAGCTTGCCAGTAATTGGTACCAGGCTCAGAGAAAACACCCAACACACAGCTTCAGTGAGGTCTGCAAATGCGAAATTCGACTGAGAGCAGTTGCTAAAGACCGTGACATCTGGCAGCAGACTGTGTGCACAGGAGTGAGCCAAGCTGAACGCCATTAGAAAAAGATCTGGGCAACCTGACAGGTCTACAATGACGGTGGTGGTGGCGGCGATAGTGATGATAATGGTAATTTTGTTGTTATTGCTGTCCATACAATTAAGTAGATTTAGATCTACCTGAAATGTTTTTACATGTCTTCTTACAGTTCTTAAATTTAAGCTTCCTGTATGATAACGATACTGACGATGTTGGTAATGCAGTCCGTGGTTGTGTGGTTAGCGGTTGGATATGAATATTGACGGTGTATTTTTTGTTCGTCAGTGGTCAGCACGACAATACTGGATACTTTCTAGTGGCAGCCAGAACATCTATCGATTGGTTAATAGTTAGTCCAGGTTCCTGGCACAGATCCACAGCATACCTAGTCCATTTATAAATGTTTGGAATATACATGTATTCAGATCTTTACCCAACTCTCTCAGTTATCAGCTGCACGAAAAATTAGAAGTTCTAATTGTCTGTGACGAGACTGGTGATAATCAAAATATAGCGAGAACGTCTGTGTATGAGATATTATGCATTGGAGATTTCTTAATAATATTATTATCCATGTAAATCTTTACACATATGCACTAACTTGGGCTCACTTTGAATTGTGTCTCACACAGGGGAGCCACGCGGTGGTCCAAATGGAATTTACTGTTAGTGCAGCCCGGGCCAGTATCATGTGAAGAACTCATGAGGAAGTCCTGGCGAGAGAAAGTTTGTGGCTTTGCCGCAAATAGAGTAAGCGCACATTACAAGTATTTCATATATTTCTCTTGTCGCTTCTCTTCCAAGAGTATCATCTTCATGCCCTTCTATCCTCTATTATCCTTGGACTTTTATCCTCGTAACTTTATTTGCGTAGGAAGTTCTCGCCCAATGAAGATGTCCGTCCACTACTTAGACCACACAGAGTGTTGTTCTTTCCGCTGCTCCCAGGCTGCCTGTGCCACATTCTAGACTGTTATTCCTCCAGCCAGGGGCGTAGCGTCCATGTAATGTATAAATCTGAGATTACCAACATTTGACTCAAGGTTGCAGGAGCCAAATTGTAAAAGCTTCTTTGAGCCATTTATTAAAAAATGCTTCTCTCACCACAGGAACGTTCCGAGATGGCCAAGACTAGTCTGCAGGTCTAGTGCCACCACTGTGCTCAAATTATATAGGCCTACCGTTTACGGTGGGGGTTCTTTGGTTAGATTTTTCACAATTTTAAATTACATGAAGGGTTAAAAATTTGGTTTCTTTTGCAGATCACAGGTCCGCACAAATGAAATCGGCTGAAGCCATTGGGGAACACTGCCTGCAACAATTATTTTTTTACAAATTCACAACTGAATTTCACCACTTTTGCGGTGTGGTTTCTTGTTATATGATTATTTCTACACAATCTGTCCAAAGGACAGATTTTATACCCTGCTACTATCGACTCGGATAGCCCAATTTTTTTTACCAATTAGGCTCCTGCAACCTAAAATTTATCTATTTGTCTTATAAGATTTAATTAATCTCCAATGTTTCCAAACATTCAGTCGTTACCCTTCGTCCTATTTCACCTTTGAGCTGTTTCCAAAGCGTGGCAATACGATTCTGCTAACGTTACAAGTTTTCCACGCCAATAATCTATAAGCCTGTACACTGTCTCACAGATTCTGCGTTCCCATAGCCACAGTGCAAAGCGTACAAAGACATTGTATAGAGAAAGACTATTTTAAAAAGATGCCGATAATTTGAGAGAAAAATTTGCTTACCCCCTATTCAGACGGTCTTTCATTGTAAAAGTAGTAAATACCACTAGAACTGGATGTACCGATTTTACATTTTACACAGTGCATGTTTTCGGACACGGAAATCACCCCAAGTAACACCACAACTAGATATTCTGCTCAGACTAAGGGCAGATGCTCAAGCTATCGACAATAGCCTCGCTGAAGCACCGTCAGATGCAAATCTATTGCATTATTTATTGGCATACAAGTAGCAAACAAGCACAGATCAAGATGGCTTACGTCCCCTCTTCATGTCGCTCATGAGCTCACTGGTTGTTTTTTTTTCTGCAGTTTGTCCTGCCAACGATCCAGTTGTCCCCGGGTTTAATCAAAAATCTTTTCAAAATAGAGTGATAGAATGGCGCAGTGGTATATATTATGATTACACTAAGGTTCAGTTTTTGCTTATGTTATCGGGAATAATAGTGGGCAGCAAGTCGTTTCTTGGAATGTTTCATGCATGGCGGGTGTCACGTTTCATATAGAACATGACACAGTTTGCTTCATAGATGCGTGATATTGTTCGATGCTAAATCGACTACGTAAATAACATTAAAAATGTCCACAGTTAAAACAATTATTTCTGTTCCTGTTTTTAAAACTTTATTTCTGAGATTTGTGTCGAAGTTAGGTCTTCTCCTGTGAAAGTTCAGATGTCGATGAAAACATAATATGGGCCATTGAAGTTTCCATAAAATTTAAAAGGGATGCAAGGATTGAATTGAGCAGTGCTCATTATTATGTCATATACAAAGGCAGATCCTTTAAAGTCACATTTAAGCAATTCTGCAGAGTATACTGTATATTTATATAGATCTGTCTTTTATGCAGGATGACTGTAACCCCAATTGCTGAGAATCGTGACAAGTGTGGTGGCAGACTGTATGCAGAGGGATGAGACTGGCACAGTGAAAGTGAAGCCAGCAGGAGCGAGAGATTAAAAGACCCACCGAAAGTCTTCTTGCTTCTTCTGCACAATTTGGAGCGTTGATTGTCACCTCCATGTCGGAGTGTTCAGCCACACCAGACGTTGTAATCTCAGGATGTTGGTCAACGCGTATCAACATCAGCTGTATAAAGTATATCATGGATTCTAAATTGGTAAATGATAATAATAAATGTGGGCACGCACACATTCACTCTTCCCTCCTCTTCCTCTCTGTTTACATTGAATACCATCAGAAAGGATCCTGATAATCAGACAAGAACACAATGATAGTGGTGGTGGCTATGGTCAATGATGATGGTGATTTTATTTTTCATTCTTGTTTAGAAATAGATATACCACCGCAGAGTGTTACTTAGAAGGGTGATATTCCTGAAGGAGACATTTTAAGATCGAAAAGTTTGCCAGATAAAGTATGTTTTATAATAATTATCTGACAAATACTTCCACGTCAGTTTTAACAGTTCTTAAACTTAACTCCTTATGGTAACGATAATGACGATTTTGGCAATGCAGACCGTGGTTGTGCAGAGAGCGATGGGATATTGACGTGTACCTTTTGTTCGTCAGTGGTCAACACAATACCTGATAATTTCTAATGGTAGCCAGTATATCTGTCGATTGCCTAATAGTTAGTCTAGGTTCCTGGCACAGATCCACGCACAGCATATTTAGCCCATTTATAAATGTTCGGAATATACATATTATATTCAGATCTTTACCTAATTCTGTCAACAGCTGCAGGAAAACATTAAGTTCTAAATGTCAGTAATGAGAAAGATGATAATCAAATAATGGCGAGAACATCTGTGTGTAAGAAATTACGCATTGGGGATCACGAATTTCATAACAATAGAATAGAATAGAATAGAATAGAATAGAATAGAATAGAACAGAATAGAACAAAATAGAACAATAGAATGTCATAACAATCCATGTAAGTCTTCCATCTGCACTAAAGTGGGCTCATATTTTAATGTTTGAATTGTTTCCCACACAGGGTAGCAATGCAGTGCTACCAAATGAAATTTACTTAAGGGTGTTCTGGCTAGAGAAAGTTAGTGGATTTGCCGCAGATGGGTAAGCGAACATTACAAGTATTACATGTATTTCTCCTGCTGCTTCTCTTCCAAGAATATCATCTTCTTGCTCTTATCTTCTGTCCTCTATCCGCCTTGCACTTCTACCTACTTCATTTGCATCGGAAGTTTTTGCCTAGGGAAGATATACGTCCACTTCTTAGACCGCTGTAAGTGTTGAATCTTCTGCTGTCACTCCACAGCCTAGACTATTGTTCCTCCAACTCTAAGACCGTTGTCTATTTCCTAAATATATGTCTCTCCATTTCCAAGACTGTTGTCCCTACATCTACAAGAACGTAGTCTCTGTATTTCTTAAATATTATTATGCCCCCCCCCCTCCCCAACTCCCCCGAATTCCGAGACTGTTGTCCTTCCATCCAGGGGCGTAGCGTCCATGTAATCTATGAATCTGAGATTACCAGTTCATAATAGCCATTATACATTCATTATATAGTTTCCATCTAATACAATTTTACTAATGCTAAGTGCTTTCTAAAATGTTCAAATACCTTCATCGTTTTACATGTATTACACTTGCGTACCATTTACAAGCGTTGGCGTACAATCTTGTCAACACTACTTAAGNCTACATCTACAAGAACGTAGTCTCTGTATTTCTTAAATATTATTATGCCCCCCCCCCTCCCCAACTCCCCCGAATTCCGAGACTGTTGTCCTTCCATCTACGAGACTGTTGTCTCTCAGTTCCCAGTGTCCTGCTCACCTCTACCTCCCCAATTGTTATCCCTCCAGATCCTAAACTGTGATCAGAATTTATTGTCCCTCGGATTGCGGGAATGTTGTCACTCTAAATCCTAGATTTGTTATTCCTCAGTCTTCGAGACAGACATTCCTCCTCTAATATCTTAGATTGATGCCCCTCCACCTCCAAGACTGTTGTCCCTCGACCACCGAGACTTGTGCCTCCATATTCTAGACTGTTATTCCTTCACCTCTTAGCACATCCACAGCACACTTTGCCCGTTTGTGAATGTTTAGGAGATACAGATTCAAATCTTTACCCAACTTTCTAAATAGGTGCAGGAATACTCGTAATTACATTTCCTAGGCTTACGTTCTTCCACTCGACTGCTGTTATTCCATCTCCTGGGCTGCGTTCCCTTCACTTAAAAATAATAATGCGATTTATAAGTCTCGTATCCAGGCTAGTGCCTACTCACGCGACTTCACACCATTATTACCCCGGCAGGCCTGATCACTCTAGGACTTTTCTTAACTCCTTGGGGAGCATACAGTGCCGCTGCCATATATATAGGCGCTGATCACTAGCATTCTGACAGGTACCCATTTTACAGAGGGGTAGACCGGTGAAAATGCAAAGAAATGCTTTCCCAAGGCACCCACAACACGACCCTGGTCGGAAATCGAACCCACGACCTTTAGATATTGAGTCCAACGCCCCAATCAGTCAGCGACGCTGCTCCACATATTATAATGCTGTCTCTCGCCTCATAGCCTGTTGTCCGTCAACCTCCATGAGTTTGTTGCTTTCTTTCCTCAGCTCACATCCACTTTATCTAAAACTGACTGTGCATCAACTGCACCACTGCTGTTGACACATGTGATATCCTTCTCTTCCTATCGTCGATCACTGAAAACATGGATTGGCAAAGGTGTTAGAGCGTAGGCAGCTGAATACCTAGCAGCAATCATCAAAATCAAGATTTCCACGAACCACGCCTTCCGCGCCTTCTTTTTAGGTAACATAAAGTATTTCTGTTATATTTATCAAGAATATTGACATAGACTAGTATTTAATTGGTAAAAGCGTTAATCAATTGCTTCGTCCATTTTTTTTTGTAGTAGGAACACGCTTGAACCGATAGCATTCTGATAATCTTGAAAAGTTATTGGACTGTCGTATCATATGTTATAAGAATTTGGGTTACTGTTGAAATCTCACTGTTTCGTTTACATATTTTTAATCATATATACCTACATTTAAAATGCCTTACTTTAAATAATAGTCTGCTGGTATTGATAATATGGTGACAATTTTTTTGTTCACTTTTTGAAATTTTTATAAAATGTCTGAAACACATTTTCTGCCCTTTTTAACGAGTGCATCTGCCATGTAACTAGACTTGCCTGTGTTGGAAAGGGGGGTGGGGGGACGCAGACAGTGTTAATAGTAGTTGTGTGGACACCTATTACAATTTACACTAGACCCTTGCTTGCAAGCACAAAGACAGTTTAGTGGATCCTTGAAGGCTGAGCGCATATGGGTTTGTCCTGAGTGCAAGAAAGCTGATCCGCTACTTAAAATTCATGGTTAATTTACAGTATGTTTCTTCCTTTTTCAGCCAACTGATGACACAGCCACGAGGATAAAACTGAGGAGCAAGAGTCAAGGGTTAGGCGAGAAAAGATGATTACCGGCTCCAAGCAAGAAAAGAACGTTTTCACAGACGGAATGAACATTTTTCTAGATCAATGTTTCTTCAAATCTTGGACTAGTTTATTATTAGTATGGGGCTACTTTCATATCACTCACACTAAAAAATATTTTAGAAAGTAGCTGCTTTGATCGACCAGAACTTAACATCCCATTGAAACCATTTTACTGAAAACGAATGAATCTGTATAGAGGAAACTACGTTTGAAATGAGAACATCCCATTTTTTGGACCTGAATACACAAATTCATTACTTTGGCAAAGTTGGAATAGTTTATAACCGTCTTTGGCATGGCTGCAATCCACTTTAAATAGAGAAAAAAAAAACATCTTCTCTGAGTGCTTTTATAGGTAGTTTGCCAATTCACGGTAGATATTTAAACTGAAAGTGGCCCTGGAGGTTTTTTTGAGCAGTTTAATGATTTGACACTGATGAAAACAAACATTTCCTCAGGATGATATCAAGGAACTGAAACAGGCTCACGTTCTTCGGGGCTTTTTTACATGCCAAGTTCATAGCTCACTTTGGAAATTTTCCAGGAGACTTATGTAATAGACCATTCCATTAAGATTCCGTGGTATTCCGGGAGATTTTAATACATCTTTATAATTTGGAACACAGCTGTGCACCGTATGATGTTATCAGCCACGAAAGCCTGCAGATTTTCTTATGGCAACAAAATTAAAACAGATATCCAGAGGAAATTGCAAATTTGAGAGGATTTCAACAGCATGTTGCAAATTTAAAGGGTCTCACGAGAAAGAAGCAAATTTAGAGAGATTTCAAAAGGATATTATAAATTTAAGGAAATCTCAAGCGGAAAAATGTAAATTCAAAGAGATTTCGATGTCATTTCGTTTTCAAAACCAGACACTCCAGAAGCTCCTGAAATTCCAAGAGGGCGCATGAACCATGATGTTGTCGTAATATTCAGGCAGCCAAGTTCAATAAAATTGATGATGTTATTTTGTGAGGACGCAGGAACTGAATAATGTAACTGGCCCTGCACATGAAATAGCAGTGATTGTTAGGGTTGAGTGGACCTTTATGTATTTGCTTGGGGTGGGTTGTTTGTTTCTTCATTGGTTGAATGGCTGATTGAATGGTCTGTTTGGTTGGATTGATCGACCTGAAGATGTGCACTCTTATATACAGACTGATACACACACACATAAATATTTGAAGTAAAACACAAACCCTCCATTTTTTCAACGACTTAATCAATAGATCATTCTAAACTTGGAACAACGAACTATATTACTGTATACATATGGAACATAAACATAAAAAATGCCAACACTGTAATGCAATTATAAATACAGCAAATGTTCTCTGAAATTAGTTACCAAATTTTAAAAAAGTACACATTTGAACTGCAATTTTTGTAATATTGTAAAGGTTGAGCTCACGCAATTTTGTGAAGACTATGTGCAATCCAGTGAAGTTTTGGGGGTATCGATTACTTTGCTTTCGGCTATACAATGTCAAACCGTCAAATGCATACCATTTATCTTACCAGACTTAGTTTTACAGTAAAATGGAGGGATTATTTTTGCGTAGATGTGCATGTGTCATCCTGCACACGGTGTCACAAAGTAAGAGAAAAAAAATAGAAATGTGGATAAACATGCCTTTTTCTTTGATGACTTTATAATTTTATTGAGATTAAATGGGGTAACACAGGATTTAGGCACTACAATAGGCTTACCAATGAAAGCAGCATTGCACTGACTATTTTAGAGCACAAAAATATCGCCGTCTATGGATAACCTGTTTACGTCCTTAACAGTTGGAGAACAGCGCCATTATTTTCAAGGCGTATTTGTGTCTAATAAAAGCCATGCTTTTCATGATACCCACTTTTGCAGCTATCCTACTCCTAGAGCCCATTTACATCTATTATCAAACTTAAATGCTATAATTGCACCCCTCCAAAACAAATGAAGACATAGTTTTAACCATCGCGTAAAATGGTATCTGGTATGTCTAGTCTTTTTGGTCTATACCTCTTAGATATATGTGTCAAGTAAACATGTTTGAAAGTCCCTTTAATTGTCTGTCGAATTTCATAACGTCTCTAATTCCCTTTGGCTAGATTTATTCGATTTTTCTAGATCATCGAGACACTGCAAGACCATGCATCTCGTTCTCCTGAATGATCATATTGTTTTTAAAGCAGCGTAAACTGATTGAACCTCGTCCACTGTGCATTCATTAAGTGCCATCATTTTTTTAATTTGAGAAGAAAATGTCATTGCAATGGTGCGTATATTTTAGAGTTTCCGGAAACTCTTGCCCTGCTAAAAATGTGAAAACTTAGCAACCTCTAATAGGTTACAGATCTGTAATGGGATTGGACCCTTTTTTCCACTATGGGCTATATTAACATTTTGAGCTGCCCTCTGAACCTAAAGTTTTAGCTTTCACCCAGACCCATACCAGATTGAAGCTCATTATGTGGCCCAACTTTAAGACTTACCCAACCCTAGCAAGCCCATTGAAATTTTGAGCTTGGTTGCTATTTGTAAACAGAGCCTACATTTTTCACTGGTCAGAGCCAAACCCCTCCTCTTCCGCCTAAGCACAGCCTTGACCTGGCAGTTCCAGCCCAAGGCTAAATAGTGCCTGGCAAAATAAAATAAAGTAAAATGGACACAGTTTCTCATGATATCAGTTGTAGGACCCAAGAGTGAAAGTACAATTACAGGCCTGTAACGTAATAGAAATAGTTGAAATTCGATGCTGTCGGATTACATCAAGAATCGTATGGAGAGATTTTGTTTTCTTTTGATTATCAAAAGCGTTACGCGTATGTGGCTTATTTGCCCCATATGAAAGCCAGCTCCGTCCAAAAATAAAAACTTCGTCTTACAGCACCAAAGCCTGCCCTTTTTTGTAACAATGCCGCTTTTTGTATAAACCAAAACTTCACCGCTCTTACGGCATTTTACGGTACCATAGACTGCTCTTTTCTGTAACAATGCGTGATTTTACTTTACTTTGCAAAAAACTACAACTTCATCGCTTGTTAAAGCCAGCTTTTTTTCTGTAATAATGTGCTTTCTTGCAAAAATCAAAACTTCATCGCTCTTGTGGTATTTTACGGTACTAGACTATATCCTCCATTTTTCTGTAACAATGCGCTTTTTTTTTTATTTTTCATATTTGTAAAATCCAAAACTTCATCGTTCTTAGTGGTACCATCTCCTGCTCATTTTTATAACCATGGGGCCTTTATATAATTTTCACTTATTATAAATGTCTTGATCGGAGACTCTTATTTGTGACGCCAAAATATATCTATAATGTCAAAAACAGAAAGGAGCTTATTGGTGGGAACTTTTGAGCAGTAATAAGCTTTGAAATGCAATCTCTGAGCTAGTTACCAAACTGATTGAAATCTAGCACAAGGCTTGTGAATACTGATGATCTAAATTTAAACTAAAGTCGTTTTTCTGTTCTCTATGAGAAAACTCGGGAGGTTTTCGAGTTTGTCTCTTTACATTCATATAAAAAGACGACTGACGTTCTCTGGCCACTGTTTTGAATCACATGTACCAAGTGCATCGATATCTGTCAACATTTACAAGTCTTTGGATCTTCCCAATCTAGACTAGAAGGTGAATTTAACAACTACAGTTTACATTTTCACCGCATCACAGAATAAGAGTAAAGATTATGTATTTTCTGCACAGCCCTGTTCGAAAAATGTATGTAGCCCATGAGTCTTGTGTCATGAGCGGAAACACCCATTGATTTGACTTGGTTGACTGAAATCATCCAGACTACCTTGTGACGGATCAATATGAAATAGGTCTGTCGATATTTAGGACGTCACTGTTCAGTTATAAACGCCGCGGCTGTCTTTACCGAAAGGTCTCAGACCCAAAGGTAGAGATCAACGAACACTCACTGTCTGTTTTGGCCTCTATATTTCAAGTCAAGTTAGACCTGAAGGCCGTGGGTTCGATTTCCGTCCACGGTCGTGTTGTAAGGGCTTTGGGGAAGCATTTTATTCACATTTTCCTCATTCTGTAAAATGGGTACTTGGCCATGGGCAGTGAAAGATATTGTCAGAGTCAGAGTCCTAGTGATAAGCACTAGTAAATGGCAACGGCACTGTATACTCCCCAGGGAGCTGAGAAAATCCTTAAGTGACCTGCTCTACTAGTGTTATAATAGTGTGAATTCGTGTGAGCGGGCATTAGCCTGAAGTCGAGATTTCTAAACCGCATTATGATGATAATTATCATCATAGCAGGTCTACTGCAGTGCCTAAATCGTATATTATTCCATTTAATCTGAATAAAGTTATACAAGTAAGGACGTTTCAGTTACTATGGGGTTAGGCCCCGCACAGAAAGACCACTGAATATGTTTCGGCGTTTTTTCACGAGACCATTTTNAAAAATTGAGTTTGTTGTCTGTACACATGTCTTTGAATTTCTTGAGTTTTGTGGTTTTCTGGCCATAACATTTTGAGATATGTCCCTCCAAAAATGGCATTTTGGCTTGCAGTGCTTTTAGCGTAAAAAATGACATTTTTGAAATGGCATAACTTTTGAACAAAAAATGACAGAGCCATAAATTTGGTATCCGAATGCTCAGAATTAAAAGTTACATAAAAATAAGCTACAATCATGGATAAATATTGAACCTGAAATTTTAGTTTTGAGTAGCTACTTACAGCACCAAAGCCTGCTCGTCTTTGTAACAATGCCGCTTTTTGTAAAAATCAAAACTTCATCGCTCTTGCAGTACCAAAGCCAGCTTTTTTCTGTGATAATGTGCTCTTTTGCAAAAATCAAAACTTCATCGCTCTTATGGTATTTTAGGGTACTATAGCTTGCTCTTTTCTGTAACAATGCGCTTTTTTATTTTTCATATTTGTAAAATCCAAAACTTCATCGTTCTTACGGTACCATCTCCTGCTCATTTTTATAACCATGCGGCCTTCATATAAGTTTCACTTATAAAATATAAGTTATAATAAATGTCTTGACCGGAGACTCTTATTGACGCCAAAACAAATCTAATATAGAGTCACCTGCCCACCTAGCGGCCAGGCCGAGGTGCGGCCACTTTACAGAACTAGACCTCAAATGGACTGTATTCACACAAAATTTCCAGAGTAACTTCCGTTAGTTCAATAGAACGTGTTTTGGTTACATCCGGTACATCTTCTACCGTTAGAGTGGAAGAGGCGGCAAATTTTGGTTTGCCCTTTGTAAAATAGACTCCAGTGAGATTTTCAAGTAGGTTGACGCTAACATTTCTTCTTATTTATACATGAATTTATTGCTGTGGTTTTGTTGTGGATATGTCTTAAAATGCTTAAAGTTTAATATGGTGGATAGAACAAAATGATTATAAGGCAAATTGTGGAGGTACGGGGGTGGCCGCATCCAGGCCAGGCTAAATTTTATGTTGGGCTTGGTGCGGCCACACATAAAGCAAAAATCGCAGGAAAGAGAAATCCATCTAGAGCTAGCCAAACTTTCCAAACTAGGACTTTGAAAGCCGGCACTTTCAGGCCTACTAGATCTAGTAGTACAGTCCTTGACCTTGACGCCAACACTATAGTACACTATTCTCATGCCAGTTGTAGGTCATCTAATGCCTTGAGGGCCTACAGTATACACTAATAGACCAAATGAAATATTATATAGCCTACACAGGTAATGTTCAAGTTCAAGTTCAATTTTATTTCAATTATTATTTTAATGTATAGGCACTCTGGATATGGCACAATGCATACGCTTGACGGGATTTGTCCGGCATCAAAGTAAAGCCCCAAACGCCGCAATGTTGTCTGGAGATGAGTTGAACAATAGCATAAAGCCTCCTGTGGCTGGTTACCATTACTGGTATCTATGTAAGAGACTCCTAGTTTCAACTAAACTTCTTCTGGATCTAGCAATTCCGATGTGCGGCCGGGAAATAGGCCTAACATACACGCCAAACGGTGCCGGCGAAAGCGAAACTAAGAAGAAACGCGCGTCAGTCAGCATTGATATTGCTGTGTACTCTACAGCATAACGGAATGCCAGTATGTATACTATACTGTAATGTACGAGATGATTTTCAGTACAAGAAAGCTCTTTAAGCGCCCGACTTCATTGCAGAAGGCATTCATGGTATTCTTTTTCATACTGACAGTCGATTTTCGGATTTTGAAGAGTACGAATCCTATTTTCGTAACGAGGTCACATTTTCCTATGAAATACGAAAATTTCGTACTGGTTGGCAGCTCTGGTTTGTGTAACACTGAGGATCGTTGTTTTTTTCTTTTTGGAAACTGAAAATAGTGTATGTTGTTTTTTTCTGAGTACCGTTTTGTGCAGATTTAGAATAGTCTACATATTTTCTGACTACAGTTGCATAAAGGTTCATCTCTGAGTTATGAAAAGGTCTTTGTACTGTCTGTATTCATTTGTTCCCATTTTGTACATCTGTGGGCTTGTTTTCCTGTACATTTACATGCGGCTGTACTTAGGTCATGCTTGTTCGCATCTAGGAGAGATGGCCACACTTAGGGCTTACCAGTGACCGCACCTCGGCCAGGTGGCCGCACCTTGGCCATTTTTCCTGACATTTTATTAATCTCTGCCATAAATAACAACAGTGAGTGCCTCTCGCCACTTTCAATCCACAGTTATCTTCACATGTCCTAGGTACGGCCAACAAAAAACGTTCTAGGTGTGATAGTGGAGCTAATATAAAGGGAAATTCGCTCGTGGCCGCAAGTGGGCTGGTGACTCTAGTCTATATCAAAGACAGAAAGGAGCTTATTGGTGGGAACTTTTGAGCAGTAATAAGCTTTGAAATGCAATCTCTCAGCTAGTTACCAAACTGATTGAAATCTAGCACAAGGCTTGTGAATACTGATTATCTAAATTTAAAGTCGTTTTTCTGTTCTTTATGAGAAAACTCAGGCAGTTTTCGAGTTTGTCTCTTTACATTCATATAAAAAGACGACTAACGTTCTCTAGCGACTGTTTTGAATCACATGTACCAAGAGCATCGATATCTGTCAACATTTACAAGTCTTTGGATCTTCCCAATCTAGACTAGAAGGTGAATTTAACAACTACAGTTTACATTTTCACCGCATCACAGAATAAGAATAAAGACACTGTATTTTCTGCACAGCCCTCTTTGAAAAATGTATGTAGCCCATGAGTCTTGTGTCATGAGCGGAAACACCCATTGATTTGATTTGGTTGACTGAAATCATCCAGACTACCTTGTGACGGATCAATATGAAATAGGTCTGTCGATATTTAGGACGTCACTGTTCAGTTATAAACGCCGCGGCTGTCTTTACCGAAAGGTCTCAGACCCAAAGGTAGAGATCAACGGACGCTCACTGTCTGTTTTGGCCTCTATATTTCAAGTTAGACCTGAAGGCCGTGGGTTCGATTTCCGTCCACGGTCGTGTTGTAAGGCAGTAAGGGCCTTAGGGAAGCATTTTATTCACATTTTCCTCATTCTGTTTAATGGGCACTTGGCCATGGGCAGTGAAAGATATTGTCAGAGTCCTAGTGATCTTGTAAAATGGCAACGGCACTGTATACTCCCCAGGGAGCTGAGAAAATCCTTATGTGACCTGCTCTACTAGTGTTATAACAGTGTGAATTCGTGTGAGCGGGCATTAGCCTGGAGTCAAGACTTCTAAACCGCATTATGATAATTATTATCATAGTAGGCTTTCTGCAGTGCCTAACTCGTATATTATTCCATTTAATGTGAATAAATTTTATACAAGTAAGGACGTATCAGTTACTATGGGGTTAGGCCCCGCACAGAAAGGCCACCGAATATGTTTCGGCGTATCGGTGACATACTCATTCTGCGCCAATCTTTCCGAGGGTAGAACATAAAGGACACATATGAGTCATTGCCAAATAAGGGAAATGGCAGTGGATCGGTGCACAAAAACAGTTCAAACTTGGTCACAAAAGAATTAATCCAGCACAAACTGCACTGGAAACGCTTTGGAAATGGTTATTGAAGATACCAATAAAACGCCAAGCCTGTCATTGTACTCGTCTTGGAGAAAATGAAAGAAGAAGTTAAAATTTTACTGAAAAATACAGGGGTAAAATCTAACACGAAACGGGTGTCCCAGTTTGCATCATAGTAAAAATGTATGTACGATGCAGGTTGTTTCAACATAATGTCGTGCTAGTAGGAAAATGAATTAGTTTTGATATGCTGAAGAGCTTTTCAATGGAACTATGTCGTATCGATCGCTATTGAGTGACAAACATGCGTCAACTTCACACACTCTCCGCTGTCAAACTTCCCACTCGTGAAAAAAAAGCTAATGCAATATGCATCTGTATTGAACAACTATTTGACATGTGTGTAGCTGGCTGTTGGTGTTTACTCTTTTACTGCGCGTCATTAGTTTCAGCAATTTCAATCATGAGAAACAGATTTTGCTGTTATTTCCGAGCTGACCCGGCAGAGCTGTCAAAAATTATCGTATGGGAGTGGAAATCGACGCCTATTCCACTACATTACAGGGGGATAACTCAACCCAAACGAGCCCAACAATGACATCAAGTTTATATGTGGCCTAATTTACATCTTCCCTTCATATTTGTTTCTTTGACTTATCATAAATTGTGGGAAGGAAAAGCAACAACCGATAAGAATTGTTTAAAATAATTATCAACAAAACCCTTGGTTTAAAAGGGGGATAACTCGTCAAAAAAACATGTCACAGTGTCCTCAAAACTAGATACGTGTAGCTTAAGGTCTCCCCTACAACTTTGCTTCTTTACAAAGTATTAAAAAGCTTTTAGTTATGAAGCTAGAACGCGTTTCATATGAACACCATGATCAGAAAAATCAAGTTAGATTTAAGGCTGCCTTTTTTGGCAATGACTCATATTTTCAGCACACTTCTCAGTTGAAAAAGTCCCCCGTCCAACCCTATGACGTCACAATCCGGTTATGGTCCACTGCTGGGGCACTCCGAGCAGCGGCTGTCGGTGAGTGGGAATCAAAATTTCATTCCTATAAAATTTAAAATAAGCTGCCACGGATCCCACAGATCGGCGCAGAGAGTAGGCCGTGTCTCTGTGCGGTTGTAGAAATTGCATAGACTGATTCTTATTAGGAGAACATAAAGGCGGCCGATTTAAGGTGTAAACACAGTGAGATCCGTTTTCTACATGTTGCCGACAGTTAACCTCTGTGACCTAACTTCCCGTGAAGTGTTTTACCGGGAGATCTTATTTACCACTACCAAAATATGCGATAGCGCCAGAGTGGTTACCTCACGTCATTCTACCGGCTACCTACTACCTCGCGGCAGAAAAAATTCACGAGACCATTTTACGGTTGCAATAAAAACCTCCCGACTTTCTTCCGGCAAATCCAAAGAAAATCACTGACTCTTCTGAAAGATTAATTGAAGAGGTGCAAAAGCTCAGCTTTATTCGACAAGACAAACAACAATTATTGCAATAGAGTGTATTTGAATAAGCAATGGAGTGAGATTGGAGAAAATCTTAATTTGGACGGTAAATGACATTGTTTTTAAATCAATCATTTGTTTATCTATTCACTTTCTCGTACGCTTCCTCTCTCCCTCTCTCTCGCTCTCTCACTCTCTCTCTAATCTCTGACTCTGTCTCTCTGTCTTAACGGGACATCAACGAGAGCCACTCTATTGGTAGCTCTCCTCACGTTAACTACACGTTAACGTGACTACCCACCGTCACGTTAACCACTGTGTTTGCAGCCTTATGTCACCTAACCACTATGCGCCGTAAGCTATACGAATCAATCTATACAATTTCTACAACCGCACAGAGACAAGGAATACTCTCTGCGCCTATCTGCGGGATCGGTGGCAGCTTATTTTATAGGAATGAAATTTTGATTCCTACTCACCGACAGCCGCTGCTCGGAGTGCCCCGTCAGTGGGCCATCACCGGATGTGTGACGTCATAGGACTGGACTGGGGACTTTTTCAACCGAGAAGTGTGCTTTATGTTCTACCCTCGGAAAGATCAGCGCAGAGTGAGTATGTCACCGATACGCCGAAACATATTCGGTGGCCTCTCTGTGCGGGGCCTAACCTTTTATCAATGGCCGTGTGTCGGAGGAGGATGTCTACTAAGGAAAGAGACAAAGACATAGCTGAATAGCAAGCACCACTAGCAAGTAAACCAAAACCTTCAGATTGTAACATTCTTCTTTCCGCTTGATAATGGTGGCAGTGGGAGATCTTGCTTTTGCCAAGTTATTTTTTACATTAGCACTAGCAGTGTCTTTGGCAAGGGTGCAGTGTTTTATCCAAGTTGATGAGAGGTTGTGTAATAAACAAAAATCTTGAGTGTTCACTCTCATGGTATAGTCTAGTAAGTAAATTCTCATGAGTTTCTGTACAGATTAGGTTACTGACTTTTCTCTACATCGTTAGTTGTCACCTTTATCGAGAATGGTGATGCATATAACCAGCGTGCAAGAAAACGGATGATTTGGTATTTTCCTATTACGTCACTTGACCAAACGGTAACAGACTTTTTTACTAAAAAAACTTTTACTATGAATGCAGGAAAAAGTAGGTATGACAGGTGAAAAATTTCAAATTGATTACACACATTAAAGACTCACAATTTCATAAAAGGGGACAAAAAGTATTCCCCGTTCAGACAAGCTGGTTTAGGAAGCCGTGCACAGTTCCAAAACGATCCGCAAATTAAGAGAAAACATGGAGGAAAAAAAAACGTAGTGCATTAGATTTGTGAACGCACTATAGGGAGTAACTTGCGCTGTAAACAGAACGAGACAATATTATGACTCCAAATATATGAAATAAAAAGAGACGGCAGGGGACTAGTTTGCCCTAGACCAGCCTAAATCAAACTACATTTGACAAGATTAAACCTGATACATATTTGATTCGTCAGACTAACCCGTCGTCATGTCTTAAATGGTTCTGTTCAATCCATGTGAAATGCGTGATTAAAGGATTCCAATCCAGGCGCAATCCAGGAAATGAAATATATGGATTTTTCTTTTGTGACACTGCACAATATCTTCGACACGTTTCTGACATGTTTCAAATCTCTGATGAATAGTTTGTTGGTAAAATTGTTCCCGCCCTCCTTTCTGTCTCTCTCTCTCTCTCTCTCTCTCTCTCTCTCTCTCTCTCTCTNTCGAAAATGCTTTTTTTGTTGTTGTTCCGAGAAGGCCCAAATTTTCCGTTAGCGTTTATTTTTGTCATTCAGAATGGCTCTTCAAGATCCAAATTATATTTGTAAATTAGACTATGTTTGTAAACCTTATGTTCAACGCGAAAATGAGAAGAGAATGTAAAATATTTATTTTGATTGTTTTTGTTTCGACAGTATGAATTAGACTTACTTAAAACGAAAGTGGTTAATCCGAAAATGCCGCTAAAACGAAAGGAAGAAGTCCATATTCCTCTTTAGTATAGTCAATAGTCTACATGCGGTATCCTTGTCTGTCTGTTTGCTTATGTAATTGCTTTGATGTTTAAGTTTAACTGCCCGTATGTTACTCCTCTGAATCTAGGTTCAAAATGACTCAATTGAACAGTTTTTTCTCTAGGCTTACTGAAATTCTGTTGAAATTGAACATAAGTTGTTGGTCCTGCGGATTTCGAGTTTATAGTTGTCTACTACACGAGGAAAGATGATGGTAAGAAACTGCTTTTCGACAATGCTTTTGGGGTAAATTTAGGGCAAGGAGGGGTGGTGGTGAATGAATGCGAGAGGCCACCGAATATGTTTCGGCGTATCGGTGACATACTCACTCTGCGCCGATCTTCCCGAGGGTAGAACATAAAGGACGCATATGTTATTTTCAGCACACTTCTCAGTTGAAAAAGTCCTCAGTCCAGTCCTATGACGTCACACATCCGGTGACGGCCCACTGACGGGGCACCCCGAGCAGCGGCTGTCGGTGAGTAGGAATCAGAATTTCATTCCTATAAAATAAGCTGCCACCGATCCCACAGATAGGCGCAGAGAGTAGGCCGTGTCTCTGTGCGGTTGTAGAAATTGTGTAGATTGATTCTTATAGCGTACGGCGCATAGTGGTTAGGTGACATAAATCGGCCGCCTTTATGTTCTCCCACTTACGCTCGCTTCGACTGATGCTCCTGCCTCGATGGGCATTAGTGTTAATGTTAAGGATAGGGTTAGAGTTAAGGGGATAGGGTTAGGGTTGTATTAGTACGTTATTCGGAATTAAGGTACTGACCGTGATTGTAGGAGTTACCACATATTGAACTCCTTCCAAAAAAGCAAGCGGAAGTTGGGGCCATTTCTAAGTGAAATTGGATGACCATTTCTATCATGGCTTGTTTATTCTCCAGGTGGCTTTCAGAAAATCCAAACACAAAATACGTTCTCCGGCTTTTAAAACGGAGAGGTACCATACTCCAACAAGAATACATTCGCGGATTCATTTGCAAAATAATTCAAAATCAGCTGTCTTTGGTCCCTTTTTATATTTTCCCCGCCCTCTCCTATTAAGTAAATTAATAAAAATTTTATTGGTCATCCGTGTCTCATGATCTATCTCTCGCTCTCTTCTCCTCCTGCCTCTTTCTCTTTTTTCTCCTCCTCTTGTTGTTGTTGTTTATCCCTTCTTCTCCTCTTATCTTTGGGGGAGGGTCCCTGACTCTCGATGTTTCCCACCCCCGCTGAGGGGGGGGGGGGGGGGGGNGGCGCTAGTTACGCCCTAGTCTCATTGATTTATCACAAATTTACAACATTAGAAGTGACACCATGAATAAAGCTATTGCAAACTCTCATGATGCAGCGTCCAAGTCAACCCGTTACCCTCTAAGCTATGCTCTCATTTACTGCAGAGCCGAGTAAAGAAAACAAATGTTCCAATACACTTTTAAACCATCCTATTTAGGAGCCGAACCCATAAACCTCAAACTTGACACTTTTTGAATTATCAGGATGTATAAGAAGTTGCACAGCTACTTTGTGATATTTAGTCGTTTTTTCAGCTAAAGGAAGGTTTCGAAAAAAGGGGTGGGGTGGNGAGTAATATAGGTGGAAACTGTACATTTTTTAAAAAAATAATTTTACTAAGATTTTTAGATTAGAAATAGAATTTCACTCCCGGGCACTTGTTTCAGTAATAGTACAAGCTAAGAACAGACATCGGCTGACAAAACGAACACATAACACTGTTTTTACATTTAGAGCCCATATCATCACTGACTTGCAGTCCATGCTAAATCAAGGAGGAACAATAAAAGACCAGAATGGATTCTTCTTTTTCAACGGCAGCCATCTACAGGTTGGATTTCTGCCGGCGTCATGTAGGAGTTAAGGGCTGGGAGTGTGGATAGATGAGCTGGCAGACCGCTCCGAAGACTACATAATCTTTAGAAAGAGAGATTTTAATAATACTGACCGCGCTAACGGCAGTATGGAACAAACGAGGAAGAACAACTTTGTGAGAGGTTGAAGGAAAGATCGAAACCATTTTACTCGGAGAGCGTGGCACAAAAGATACTCACAAGATGCACCCGTCTGGCATATGTTTCGGTCGTATGATCTCCTGCACTCTGAAGGGGCTGGGCCACACTTGGATCATGATACCCCTTGGTGTCCTTCTGTTTACTCTTTTCTGCTTTGGAAAAGATGTGAACTCGCAACCTCCAGTTTT